>JARBWK010000013.1:48749901-48792401 GCA_030556195.1 Anolis apletophallus
TTTGGTGGGCATTGACCTTGAGTTTGGGAGTTGTAGTTCACCTACATCCAGAGAGCACTATAGACTCAACAATGATGGATCTGGACCACACTTGACACGAATCCCCAATATACCCAAATATGAACACTGGTGGAGTTTGGGGGAAATAGATCTTGACATTTGGGAGTTGTAGTTGCTGGGGTTTATAGTTCACCTACAATCAAAGAGCCTCTTGCACCCCACCAATGATAGAATTTGGTCAAACTTCCTACACAGAACCCTCATGCCTTGAAGGCGTGAGCCTCCATCCCACCTCACATACCCTCCCTCACCCACACATGCACATCATGCTGCTTTCCCCTCCCCACTTGGAGTCTCAGAAACAGCCCTCCCGTTGGCTGGGAGGCCTGCCAATCACAGCAGAGGAGAGATTTAGGTGGGAGAATTCGCAGTCTGTTTCCAAAAAGAAAGAGAAGGAAAAGCGGAGAGACCTTCAACCTTCTCTGCCAAAGGGCTTCCTCAGACCATTCGAAATATGTTTTCTGATGGTCTTTGGTGACCCCGCTGAAACCCTCTCGCGACCCCCCGGGGGTCCCGACCCCCAGGTTGAGAAACACTGCCCTAGAGGCAGAAAACTCCCTTTAAATATATATATATATATATAATTTTTTAAATTGTTTTATAGTGTATATAAATAATGTTATATAATATTACAGATAGTGGTATAGTAAGGTAAAAGTAAAGATTTCCCCCTGACATTAAGTCCAGTGGTGTCCGACTCTGGGGGTTGGTGCTCATCTCCATTTCTAAGCTGAAGAGCCGGTGTTATCCATAGACACCTCCAAGGTAATGTGGCCTGCATGACTGCATGGAGCGCCGTTATCTTCCCCCCAGAGCGGTACCTATCGATCTACTCACATTTGCATGTTTTCAAATTGCTAGTTTGGCAGAAGCTGGGGCTGACAGTGGGAGCTCACGCCACTCCCGGGATTTGAACCTGCGACCTTCCGGTTAACAAGTTCAGCAGCTCAGTGCTTTATTTCATTTCATTTTTTTTCATTTATTGGGATTTCTGCACCGCCGACTCCCGAGGGCTCGCGGCGGCTCACAAGAGCCAATGGCACAGCGCCAGAGGGTTAAAAACATGAGCACATAAAACACAATTAAAACAATGCAATACAACTAAAAACAGTAGAGCAGCAGCGAATACAGACAGCCCAGTGGATGGACACACAAGCCTACTCACCGAAGGCCTGCCCAAACAAATAGGTTTTGCAGGCCTTTCTAAACGGGAGTAGGTCCCTCAGGGCTCTGGCTTCGGCTGGGAGGGCGTTCCATAGCGTGGGAGCTATCACGGAGAACGCCCTCCGGCGGGTCGATGTTAGATGAGCCAACTTAACAGATGGAATCACCAAGAGGTTGGCCTCCTCGGACCGTAGTGATCTCGATGGGCAATATGGAGTGAGACGGTCCCTCAGGTACGCTGGCCCCAAGCCGTGAATGGCCTTAAAGGTAAGAACCAGCACTTTGAAGGCGACCCGGTGCTCAATAGGCAGCCAGTGCAGATCCTGCAAAATTGGTGTTATGCGGCAACCTGCTGGAGCCCCAGACAGGAGCCGGGCGGCAGTGTTCTGCACCAGCTTGAGCCTCCGGATCGACGACATAGGCAGGCCAACGTAGAGCGCATTACAGTAATCTAGCCTCGAGATGACCGTGGCTTGGATCACCGTGGCTAGGTCGCTCCGGGAGAGGTAGGGAGCCAGCCTCCTAGCCTGGCGGAGGTGGAAGAAGGCAGCCTTGCTAGCCATGGAGACCTGGGCCTCCATGGACAGCTGGGAGTCCAGATGGACACCCAGACTCTTCACTGACGGCGCTGGTTGCAGTGCCGCACCGTCCAGGGTCGGAAGCCGGACATCCACCGCGCCACCGGAGGCTATATATGTAAAGGTAGTTTACAAGATCTTTAGCCAGCACTCTGCTAAAGCATGCTGATGCCTTACCAAACTACAAATCCCATGGTGCCCTAGCAATTAAAGTGGTGTCTTAGCTGCATTAATTGCACAGTGTAGAGACACATCCTCATAATAAATAACTACACATAAACCAAATTTTATTTATTTATTTATTTATTATGTCAAGAGTGAACCAAACAGTTGTATTGCATTTAAAACAAACAAACAAACAAACAAAACACAAAGTTTGCAGACTTGGTATTCTATTCAATGTTCTTTGACCAGTAGCTGGCCACTGGGAGTGCCTCTGGTGTTGCCATAAGCAAGTCCTCCATTGTGCATGTAGCAGGACTCAGGTTGCATTGCAGTAGGTCAGGGGTGCCCAGGACGGTGATCGCAATCACCCGGGTGATCTTTGGGCCTCATCCGGGTGATCTTTAGGCCCCTGACCAGGTCAATCGCTGTTGGTCCTCTTCACACGCCCCTGCACGCTCCAAACGCTCCTGAGACCCCAAGAGGGAGAATGGGCACTTCTGTGCATGCGCGCGGGCAAGCTGAGCACCGCGCCATCCAACTCTGCCTTCCTCCTTTGCTCTGTGACGTCTGTGCGTGGCCGGAGAAGGACGGAGGGGAGGAGGAATGCAGAAGGGCAAAAGAGGGGGCAGCGTGGATGACGCGATGGCATCCACGCCTGCTCCCTCTTTGACTCTTCCGCTTTCCCCCTCCCTCCCGCCTTCTCCAACCTCTCAGAGTCATCACAGAGCAAAGGAGGAGGGCGGCGTTGGATGACGCGGGGCTCAGCTGGCCCGCGCGCATGCGCAAAAGAGCCCATTCTTCCTCTTGGAGTCTCAGGCGTGCTTGGAGCGTGCAGGCACCGCGTCAAGAGGAGCAACGACGGAGAAGGAAAAAATGACGCTTTGGGAGCCATTTCCTGCCCAAATTGAAGCACAAAGGTCGGTCTTCTTACTTTCTGCCTAATAATATCTGTGTATATATGTCAGGGAGGGAGAAATGGGTGCCTGTGTGTATTTTAGCATGTCCCGTTCTTTATATTTCTGAGAAACAAAGGGCTTTGCAGCTACCAGGTCTCTCTGTTTACTTTCTGCCTGATTATATCTGTGGGGAAATGGCAGGGAGGGAGAAATGGGTGCTTGGGTGTATTTTAGCATGCCCATTGTTTATATTTCTGAAAAAGAAAGAAGCCCCGTGCGGATGGAAGGTGGCAGCAGAACTGGGTGCATGCGTGCGCGCATGCGCGTGCGCCAGGTGAGCTTTTAAACTTGGTTCTTGATATGGTAGCTCCCATGCTGAAAAAGTGTGAGCACCCATGCAGTAGGTGGTCTGTGGTTTGCTCTTCTCCACACTCACATGTCATGGATTCCACCTTGTAACCCCAATAATAAATAAATAAATACATAAATAAATAAATAAATAAATAAAATTTCTTAAGGTTGGCACTGCATCTCATGGTGCCAGAGTGCAGACTGTTCAGCACCCTGTGATGACGCGGTGAGTGCCACCTGCATAGAAAAACTTGAGTTCTTAAAGGTTTGCAGTGTTAGGGTGTGGGTTTTTTTTGCAGCCTGCACAGTTTGCAAGAGGTTTAGTTGCATTGATTGGTCCTTAGCACCTGCCAATCATCATTAGCAGAGCCCAATTGAGTTTGTTCCGCCCCTTTCCCCAGGGATCTGGGAAACAAGCTACTTTCACATTCTGTAGA
Organism: Anolis apletophallus; assembly: GCA_030556195.1. Lineage (NCBI taxonomy): Eukaryota > Metazoa > Chordata > Lepidosauria > Squamata > Anolidae > Anolis > Anolis apletophallus. The sequence continues at coordinate 48,753,553 of JARBWK010000013.1, forward strand.
CCCAGGGCCGTAGCCAGGATTTTGATTCGGGGGGCTGAGTTTGGTTCGGGGGGCTGAGACTGGGTGGAAGAGGGTCAACCTTAGCAAACCTATTGTATTGTTATCCCAATAACCCCATTAATGTGGGATATAATGAGCATGGTGATCAGATCATGAAATTAATAAAAATAACAGTTTAAATAATGTACCAGTAAGGCCCCGGACCACCCTGAGAATTTCAGGGGCCATAGCCCCCGGCTACATGCCTGTGTAGACCTCCAGGACCCCGCCTCTTAGGACGTGTCTGAAGGTTCGCCAGACCAGGCCCTTGGTCAGGCCATCCTTCAATAGCAGCCTCATGTCCTTGGAATTCAAGCAGAAGGCTCAGCATACCGGAAGGCTGAGTAACTCTGGGGAGTCCCAAGCGCCTCCAAACCACTCGTCTGGCCTCCAGAGGAAGATTTTGCAACTTCAAGTTCGGCCATCTGATCGGGGCTGGGAGTGTTCCTACCTCAAAGCCATTGGAAGAGAAAGGACTCAGAACGCTTTTCAGCTATAGCTTCGTGGACAAAATCAGTAAAAGGAGCTTTAAAGTAAGAACAGTTCCCCCCTCATTTTGGGGGCTACGTCACCAGTTGTTATTTTGGGGAAATTAAGCAAAGAGTCTTTGTAGATCTTAGAAAACTATTTCTTGATTTAAGTCAGGGCTGTCCAACTGGCGGCCCTGGGGTCATACACGGCCCCCAAGCCCCTTCCCCACGGCCCCCTAACCCCCTGCAAGACATAAGGTTTTTTTTTAAAAAAGAAAAAAAATTGAAAAATTTCGATCTCGGGGGGGGGGGGGCGGCGCGAGGAAAGGGGGCGACGCAAGTGAGGAGGAGGCGGAGGGAAGCCACGTCAGATGCCCTACTTGGAATTGACGCCTTGATGGAGCATACATATGGTGTGTTTCTATGATTGATGCATGTTACCCTGTTTGCTAAATACATATACTATTTTGATATTTTGATAACTACCTGTTTCTGTGTATTATTCCAGTATGTTTCAATAAGAACCACATCCAGGCCCGGATCAACACCTTTTGGCGCCATAGGCCACAGTTTGGAATTACAACCCCCGCCTCACGCTGCCGCGTACAGGGGCCTATCCCTATTCCCCCGACATCCATCCACTCACCGCTGAGGCTCCTCCCCATGCCAGGAACGTGCGCCCGGCGATCTCAAAGAACTACGGGTCCCCGCATACCCCGGGGCGGAGAGGCTGGTGCTGCCACTGCATCCTGGCAGCCCCCGCGGCCTCGAAGGCGGCTCTGCGGAGGGCAGCGACTGCAGAGAGTCGAGGCCTTCCTCCGCCTCAGGAGCCAATCATGACCAGCATGGGCTGAAGGAAGAGGCCTCCTCCGAGGAGGCCTCTTCCTTCAGCCCATGCTGGTCGCGATGCTCCTCCTCTTCCTCCTCATGAGGCAGCAGCAGCGGGGGCTGCCGGGATGCATTGGCGGCACCAGCCTCTCAGCGGCGGGGCATGCTCCTCCTCTTCCTCCTCATGCTGGTGCTAGTGGTGGCAGCCAATGGGGGTGCCTGAGGCGGTGCTTAGCTGCTAAGCGCCGCCCCGGGCACCTCCATTGGCTGCCGCCGCTGCCGCACCAGTTCTCTTGCTTCTGCTATGCTTTAGCAGCAGCAGGAGGAGCTAGGGCGGCGACAGCAGCCAATGGGGGCGCCCGAGGTGGCGCTTAGCTGCTAAGCGCCACCCTGGGCAACCCCCATTGGCTGCCGCCCTCGCACCAGTCCTCCTGCTACCACTATGTCTTAGCAGCAGCAGGAAAAGCTAGCGCGGCGGCAGCAGCCAATGGGGCGCCCGAGGCGGTGTTTAGCTGCTAAGCGCTGCCCCGGGCAACCCCCATTGGCTGCCGCTGCCGTGCCAGTCCTCCTGCTGCTGCTATGCCTTAGCAGCAGCAGGAGGAGCTAGCGCGGCAGCGGCAGCCAATGGGGGCAGTGCTTGAGCCGGGCTGGGATTACCAGCGAATGGAGGAGGGGTGGAAGGTTAGTGAATCTGCGCCCCCCCGTGGCTTGCGCCCATAGGGTGGCCTTATGGGTAATCCAGGCCTGGCCAATTCCACTGTTTTAGCGTGGTGAGATGTGTTCCACACTGGGCATGCATACTCAAATTTGAGGAACTGGTAGGACAAAGGAAAGCAACTGGGAAAAGAAGGAGCTTCCATATGTTAGCAATTTGTGAAATACGTCTGTCTGCCTGTTTCAATCCGTCTTTCATCTCTCTATCCTTTCTCCCCCGCTCGCTCTCTTTCTGGCCTAAATCCAGTTGCTAGTCCTAAACAGATGAACCACATGGAATCAATGGGATTTACTTAAGCCTTGACTTATCATTTAGCAATTGATTCAGTCAATCTGAACTACTTGCAACTAGCAATTGGTTTTAAGCCATTGCCTCCTGGCATTTTCCCAGGGTGGCTGTGGACAATATGCACAAAAGTCCTTCCTCTTCTAGTCCGACTCCCTGGGACGCAGTGAACGCTGGAGACTGCTCCGGAACGGACCCAGTAGGCTTCAGACTTAACAGTTTCCCCACACCACATGGCAACCGAAATAAGGATTTGTAATCTTATGTTATTTGTGCCCTGCCTTTCTATAGCAGCGTTTCTCAACCTTCCTAATGCTGTGACCCCTTAGTACAGTTCCTCATGTTGTGGCGACCCACAACTATACAATAATTTTCGTTACTACTTCTCTATTATTTAACATCTATATGCGTCCACTTGCCCAACTGGTGCGCAGGCCCGGATTACCCAGGCCATGGCCTCGGGTGGCAGATTTGAGGGGTGGCATTTCCGGGCCTGAAGGAAGGGGTGAAGGAAGGAGTGGCGCCCGCCCGCGGGACAAGGAGCCGGGGGGAAGTCCCGCCGCCCCTAGGGCGATTGACGCGGCTTCCCCCGCCACCGCCGCCCTGCTCACGCGGGTGGGCACCACTCCTTACCTCAGTGAAGGGAGGAGGGGCGCCGATGCGAGCGCGGCGGCAGCGGGGGAAGCCGCGTGAATCGCCATAGGGGCAGGACATCCGGCCGCACCTTGTCTGTCACGCCGGCAGCGGCTCCGCCCCTCCTCCCTTCAGTGAAGGGAGGGGCGGAACCGGCGAGAGGAAGAAGGCCTGCCCCTAGGGAGACTCATGCGGCTTCCCCCACCGCCGCCCTGCTCGTGTTTGGGGCACAAGTGAGCAAGGTGGCGGCGAACGCCGCGGGAGTCGCCCTAGGGGCAGGACTTCCAGCGGTGCCTTCTCCCTCTCGCCGGTTCCGCCCCCTCCCTTCACTGAAGGGAGGAGGGGCGGAGCTGCTGCCGGCGTGATGAACAAGGCGCCGCTGGAAGTCCCGCCCCTAGGGAGACTCACGCAGCTTCCCCCGCCGTCACCCTGCTCGCGCGGGCGGGCGCCACTCTTTCCTTCAGTGAAGGGAGGAGGGGCGGCAGTGCGAGCGCAGCGGCAGCGGGGAAAGCTGCGTGAGTCTCCCTAGGGGCGGGACTTCCGGCGGCGCCTTGTTCATCACGCCGGCCCCGCCCCTCACAAGAGGCCCCGCCCCCAGGGGTGGCATTTAGACAGGGGGGCCTTGGGCGGCACAGTCTGCTAATCCGGGCCTGCTGGTGCGTAGTTTTGGTCTGGAATGTCATCAGCACGCTGATGGCACCCAGCTGGTGCTGAGGATGGAAGGCCAGCCAGACTCTGTACCTGATTATTTCCATCAGTGCCTGGAAGCCGTGACTGGGTGGCTACGGGCCAGCAGGTTGGAGGTGAACCCGTCGAAGACGGAGGTCCTGTGGCTGGGTCATCCCAGGGGTGGGGGGGGAGGCGAGATCCGGCTGCCAATAATGGACGGTGAGATGGTCAGTCCGTCACCACTGGTTAAAAGCCTGGGGGTCCAACTGGACCCTCTGCTGATGATGGAGGCTCAGGTCTCCACTGTGAGCACAGTGGTGTTTTTCCATCTGCGCCTAGCGAGGCGGCTGGCGCCCTACCTTTCCGGTGATGACCTAGCTGTGGTAATCCAGGCCACGGTCATCTCGAGACTGGACTACTGTAACACCCTTTGCATTGGCCTGCCTTTGTTGGTAATCCGGAAACTGAAGCTGGTGCAAAACACTGCGGCTCGACTGCTGGCTGGAGTGACACTAACATGCCACATCACACCAGTCCTCCAGCGCTTGCACTGGCTCCCCATCGAGCACCGGATTGCCTTCAAAGTGCTGGTGCTAACCTTTAAGGCCTTGCATGGCCTGGGGCCAGTGTACCTGAAGGACCGCCTTTCCCTGCATGTTCCCCAGAGACCACTACGGTCCATGGACCAAAACCTACTAGAGGTTCCATCACTTAAGATCTGCCGCTTGTCATTGACGCGGGGGGCATAGAAGTCGAAATAAATAAATAAATATATGTTTTCTGATGGTCTTTGGCGACCGCTCTGAAACTCCCTCGGGACTCTCCCGGGTTGAGGAAGGCTGCCATTTAGAATAAGTGAAAACATGACCCTATTAGGTCCAATGACACAATGAGCTGGTTATTGCCTATTGCTGTGCTGGTGCCGGTTTGCTATGATATATGTTTTAGCTTTGGTGGGGGGTTTATTTTTGTGATAGCTTAGTAGCATTATACCTTTTGTATCATGTTGACTATTAGCAACCTCTTTTAAATTGCTGTAAGCTACTTTGTGTCCAAATTGGGGGAAGAGGTAAGATAGAAATAATAACAACAATAATAATAATAATAATAATTTCATCAGCGCTGTCTTCGCACAATCCTAAATATACACTGGACCGACTATGTGACTAACGTTGCTGTCCTTGAGCAAGCAGGGATCGCCAGCGTTGAGGCCATGCTATTGAGAACACGGCTGCGCCGGGCAGGGCACGAGGTCTCTAGGATGGAGGACCACCGCCTCCCAAAGATACTGCTCTACGGTGAACTCGCAAGAGAGGCAGCTGCAGAGCTGTTTGGGCTGGAAGTCAGCCTGAAGAAAACAGAAGTCCTCTACCAGCCCGCACCACAGGAAGAACACCATCATCCCCACATCAGCATACGCACATCTGTGTTTATGTCCGTTCAGCAGTTCACCTCCCTGGGAAGCATTATCTCTTCAGACACCAAGATTGACGAAGAGATAGGTCACAGATTAGCAAAGGCATATAGTGCATTTGGAAGGATTCACAAAAGAGTCTGGAGCAACAAGCACCTGAGGCAAAGCACCAAAATCAGTGTGTACAGAGCTATCGTACTGTCTATTCTCCTCTATGGGTCTGAAACATGGGTCACCTATCTTCAACACCTATGACTCCTGGAACGCTTTCATCAGCACTGTCTTTGCACAATCCTAAATATACACTGGACCGACTATGTGACTAATGTTGCTGTCCTTGAGCAAGCAGGGGTCACCAGCATTGAGGCCATGCTATTGAGAACACAGCTGCGCTGGGCACGGCACGTCTGTAGGATGGAGGACCACCGCCTCCCAAAGATACTACTCTATGGTGAACTCGCCACGGGTCAGCGCAAGAGAGGCGCCCCAAAAAGAGATACAAGGACTCCCTGAAACAACATCTCAGGCTTGGCCAGATTGATCACCGTCAATGGTCCACCCTGGCCTCACATCGGGAGGCATGGAGACGCACTATTTATTTATTTGTCACATTTCTATACCGTCCCTCTCAGCCTGAAGGCGACTTGGGACGGTTTACACAAGGCAGTCTCTGCTCTCAATGCAACACAAGCAAAGAAACCAAAAAATTAACCATATACAACAAATTAACAATTAAAAACATATACTTGCAGCCTCAGCATCATGCTGAAATCAGTTTCCGTCACATCGTCATCATTCCATATATCTAATTAAACCTTTAGATTTCATCAGCAAATACCTGGCCCAACAGCCAGGTCTTGACTTTCTTGTGAAATGTCAGGAGGGAGGGGGCCGATCTGATGTCTCTAGGGAGGGCGTTCCAAAGCCGAGGAGCCACCACTGAAAAGGCCCTGTCTCTCGTCCCCGCCAGTCGCGCCTGCGAAGAAGGCGGGACCGAGAGCAGGGCCTCTCCGGATGATCTTAAACATCTCGATGGTTCATAGGGAGAGATGCATTCGGACAGGTAACTTGGACCCGAACCGTTTAGGGCTTTAAAGGCTAAAGCCAGCACTTTGAATTGTGCCCGGTAGCAAACTGGCAGCCAGTGGAGCTGGCACAACAGGGGAGTTGTACGCTCTCTGAGTGCCGCCCCTGTTATCAACCTGGCTGCTGTCCGTTGGACCATTTGAAGCTTCTGAGCAGTCTTCAAAGGCAGCCCCACGTAGAGAGCGTTGCAGTAATCTATACGGGATGTAACCAGGGCATGGACTACCGTGGCCAAGTCAGGCTTCCCAAGAAATGATCCAGACGATCTTAAACACAATGCTGCGGACTCTTTCGAGAAGAGACGCCGAACGGGTCTCGAAGAGAAACGGCAACGCAGAAAGAACCGCAACTTGGAAACAACATCACCCAGGGAGACTTTCTGCTGTGCTTTCTGCAACCGGACTTTGCCTATCTCAGATTGGCCTTTATAGTCATCAACGCGCTTGTAAAAAGCGTGGGACGAGTCCTTCCTAAGAACCTTCGTTCGCGAAGTAATGCCGAGAGAATAATAATAATAATAATATCATATATCGGATTATACTGAAACTTCAACAAAACGAGAGATGTCTTCGCTGGTTTACAGCGGTGGGGGGGGGGGGCTTCCCCCCTTGTTATTCTAAGCAGGTTGCCCTACTTTATTGTGTGCTTTTATTTTATTTTTATTTTTTAAATATATTTATTGGGGTTTTTCCATAAACAAACAAACAGTGAAAGTGGGGAACAGTCTCAGGGACAGGACAGTAGGAAAAATAAAGAGAGGCTGAGTATGGTGATGGGAGAGGGGGTAGAGGGAGTGGGAAGGGGGTGCTGGGGGGTGGCAAGGGATGGGGGGTAGAAAAGGGGTAAGGGTGGTGGGCGGTGAAGGAGGCTGCTTGGTCGGGTTCTGGGAAGGCTAGTGATGGGTAATGGTGATGGGAAGAGATAAAGACAGGAATAGCTTGTTTCCTTCTAGGGTCCTTGTTCATGGGTGCTTCTTCGTGTTCTCTTGCAGTCTCCCTCCTTGTTGAGCTGGTCACTTCATTTTACAGGTCTTCTTTCTAGGCTCCTTTTTCCTTCTTTTTCCGAGACGTGCCTTCCTAACCCTCTGTATCTGAGAGCAATCTGTTGTTTTAGCTTTTGTCCTTTTGAAAGAACTTTTGTTTTTCCTGCAGCCTCAAAATCTTTCCAGCGTTTGATGCCCATTGTCCGTTCCCTGTCTTCCAGCGTAGCCGGACCCGTGCCCCTTCACGTCCTCAACCTCCATCCTAGCCGTTCTCCTGGGCGATTCGAGGCCTTCCGTGTCCATCCCCGGGATGCCACATCTCGTAGGCCTGAAATACACCTCAAGAGAATAAGAGCAGCTTTTCTTCAGATTATTCTTCCTTTCTTGCTGGGTTGCTCCCGCCCAGCCTCTCTTCCTAGTGGGCTGCGTCCCATTCTTTTTGCCGTCCTTCTTAGCTGCATCCCGGCTGGGGTTTTGGGTGTTGCAGTGACCTCTTGGTTCTTCCCCTCTTCTCTTTCTTGGGAGCAGAGGTGTTAGGGCTCTTCGAGGTCATTCCTGCAGCATCCAGCAGGTCTGCCTCCCTACTTGGGGGTGTGGTCCTCTTTCCTCCGATCCTGCCCACGGCTTTACGTTCTCCTTCCCTCTCTCCTCTCCACCTGCACATATTGTTGCGCTCTCTCCCTTGACCAGGGGCGTCCTCTCCATCCTCATAGAAGATCGGCAGCCCTGGCCCTGTGGGACGCCTCTTCATTGGTTCTGATCTTTCCTGTAAGGGATGCCCCCGGTTCACGCCCATTTGGTCTTCCTGCCGGGACAGCATGGCATCCATCCTCCGCAGGAAACCGTCTTGGGCCTTCCTATCTTTCGCAGCTCTGCGAGGACATCCCCCAGCGTTATTTCCTCCTCTTCTGATCTCTCTTCCTGTCATCCTCCGCTCTTTTACTCTTGAGGTGTACATTTTTTATTTATTTGTTGTTTGTTTACTTGTTCAGTTATTCACTAATTTAGAATGCCTTTCCTCCCTGTTGTGTGTATCAGAGAGGGCTTTTGGGTTGCTCCACCTCCTGTCTATTCCCCCTTTAGCCCCGCCCCCTGTCTCCCTGTCAAAAGTGCTCCACTTCTCTTGCTCAAGATGGCGTTCCCGCCACAAGTCCTTGTCTTCTTCCCCTTCCGGGTCTAGAGGAGCTCGGCCGCCATCTTGGTTCTCATCCTGACTGTTTTTCTTCCCTGTACTGGGGTGGTTGGAGGTTCCCAATATGCTCTTCCTGTGGGGGGGGGGGGGGGGTTCCCTCTTACTCTTTGAGCCCGCTCCCAGGTGCGATGTGTCCCTTGCAGCCTAGCCAAGAGCCCAGCCCGGTGCGTGCCTCCCGGTTGCGAGAGGGGGGGGTGGGGCGCTGCTGATCCCGTACTCACTCTTGCTGAGCTTCTCCTCCTGCCCTGCCATCTGGTTCAAGGGGGGGGGGGGGTAGGTCGGGCTGGGCTGGCAGTAAGTGCGGGTCGCCGCCCGCTTCCCGCTCCTTGGTCCACTAGCCGCTGTGGCAGTGATCTGGGCTCGCTCGATCTCCCCCCTCTTGAGGAGGGGGGATCTTTGGAGCCAGCGGAACCTGCCTGCCGGCTTCGCTGTCCTTTCGGACGCTTCTGTGTCCGCGGGAGGGGGCGCAGATTGCCCTCCAACCAAGAGAGCGGGTGGCACTCCAGGGAGCCCTAGAGTGTCCGCCCTGCCGCCATCTTCGCCCGACCGGGTCCCCAGTGTGCTTTTATTAATATAATCTGGTGTGCCGGAACCTCAAAGGCATTCGGCATATTCCTCCTTTAAAGATCGGCTTTATCTCCTGCCTTTGCCTCTAGTTAATTCTTCTCCGTCTTCACAAAGGAATGCCCCGTAGTACCTGCAGCAGCGGATTTGCAGTCAACACAATACAAATAGCTCTTTTCCTTGTAAAGCCCTCTCCACACATCCACCGCCCACCTTGCTTGCATTCGGCGCATTAGCCCCAATCTCTGTGGAATTCAGAAACCCAGGCTGATAAATGGTGCCAAAACCATCTTTTATTGAGTAGAAGCATAACACAGCTACTCCTTGGGAGAAACGTAGTCCTCCTTATCAGCAAATCATGGGACCTAAAGGGGAAGGGGGGGGGGGATTTTCCTTTGTAGGAATATCTTATCCTATAATTACCCAAAGGCTGTGGCTTTGACAGAGATAAGCCTCTCAAATGGAAACAAAGTCTTTGCGTCACTAAAGGCCAAAAACAAAACTGCGCCCTTCCAATTGAATCAAGGCTCGGTGAAGTGTGTGTGTGTGTGTGTTTTTAAAGAACGGGCAAAGTTATGACCCAGGAACAGGGGTGGGCAATTATTTTTTTCCAAGGGGCCACACGAGAGCCAAAAAAAATGGGGGAAGCTGTGTCTCTCCAGCCATTGTGGAATTCTTGCTACAGTTAGCCAATGTTGTGAGCCAGGGCTGTCCAACTGCCGGCCCGAGGGCCGTATACGCCCCCCCAGCCCCTTCCCTACGGCCCCCTAAGCTTTTAATAAAAAATAAAAATTGAAAAATCTATATATAAATTTGCTCAGTCCGTTTAATGTCGTATATAGACAAAGAAACTATGGCTCATAGAAACACCAAACTTTACAACCGACTGGACCATTACACTGGCTACAGACAACGCCAAAAAACCGACCCTACGTACCTCCCAACACCCCAAAAACGATCCCAAAAAATTGCCAGCGGAACTCCCACCCCAGCCTCTCCGCTGCCAGCGCAAGCGTTTGAAACGTTCGCCCATGGAAGCCAGAGCGCCTCCTCCGCCTCCTCCTTTGATCAGGAAGAGCGGCGGGGGCTGGAAGGAGGAGGAGACACCCCTCCGCTCCCCCAGCCCCTCCCACCTCCTCCGAGCCCCCGCCGCTGTCCCGGTAAGGAAGAGTGGCGGGGTGTGGCAGGGAGGACACCCCTCCGCTCCTCCCAGCCCCTCCCACCTCCTCCCGCGCCCCCGCCGCTGTCCCGGTAAGGAAGAGTGGCGGGGGGCGTGGCAGGAGGCGGGGACCCCCCTCCGCTCCCCCCCCAGCCCCTCCCACCTCCACCCACGCCCCCCCGCCGCAGTCCCGGTAAGGAAGAGTGGCAGGGGGGCGTGGCAGGAGCGGGGACCCCCCTCCGCTCCCCCCAGCCCCTCCCACCTCCTCCCGCGCCCCCCCGCCGCTGTCCTGGTAAGGAAGAGTGGCGGGGGTGGGCAGTAAGGCAGGGACACCCCTCCGCTCCCCCAGCCCCTCCCACCTCCTCCCAGGCCGTCCCCCGCCACTGTCCCGGTAAGGAAGAGTGGCGGGGGGCGTGGCAGGAGGCGGGGACACCCCTCCGCTCCCCCAGCCCCTCCACCTCCTCCCGCGCCCCCGCCGCTGTCCTGGTAAGGAAGAGTGGCGGGGTGGCAGGAGGCGGGACACCCCTCCGCTCCCCGAGCCCCCCCCCCTCCTCCCGCGCCCCCCCGCCACTGTCCCGGTAAGGAAGAGTGGCGGGGGGGTGTGGCAGGAGGCGGGGCCACCCTCCGCTCCCCCCGCCCCTCCCACCTCCTCCCGCACCCCCTGCCACTGTCCCGGTAAGGAAGAGTGGCGGGGTGTGGCAGGAGGCGGGGACACCCTCCGCTCCCCCAGCCCCTCCCACCTCCTCCCCGCGCCCCCGCCGCTGTCCCGGTAAGGAAGAGTGGCGGGGCGTGGCAGGAGGCGGGGACACCCTCCCGCTCCCCAGCCCCTCCACCTCCCCCCGCCCCCCCGCCGCTGTCCCGGTAAGGAAGAGTGGCGGGGGGGTGGCCGGAGGCGGGGACACCCCTCCGCTCCCCCCAGCCCCTCCCACCTCCTCCCGCGCCCCCCCCGCCGCTGTCCCGGTAAGGAAGAGTGGCAGGGGGCGTGGCAGGAGGCGGGGACACCCCTCCGCTCCCCCAGCCCCTCCCACCTCCTCCCGCGCCCCCCCGCCGCTGTCCCGGTAAGGAAGAGTGGGGGGCGTGGCAGGATGGGGGGCCACCCCACCGCTACTACCGGGCCCCTACCCCCCCCCCCCGCGCCCCCCCGCCGCTGTCCCGGTAAGGAAGAGTGGCGGGGCATGGCAGGGTCGCGGGGACACCCCTCCTCTCCCCCAGCCCCTCCCACCTCCTCCCGCGCCCCCCCGCTGCTGTCCCGGTAAGGAAGAGTGGCGGGGGGGCGTGGCAGGAGGCGGGGACACCCCTCCGCTCCTCCACAGCCCCTCCCACCTCCTCCCGCGCCCTAAAAACACACATTCACCCTAAAAACACCCACACAACATTAAACCAAAAAGACGCACAGAAATGTACTCACAAACAACCCCAGTACCATGTATTCACACACAACACCAAACACCCACAAACTTTCCTTACCTTCTTTACAGCAAACATCCGTGCAACGCTGAGTCGATGGCATGTTTCCTCGAACAAAACCAAACTACATTTCCCTGCATCCTTTGCAACAGGACACGCCCACCGCTGGGAGGGAAAGGAAGAGGCCGGAGGGGGAGGCTTGGCTGGCTCCTCCCCCTCCGGGCTCTTCCTTTCCCTCCCAGCGGTGGGCGTGTCCTGTTGCAAAGGATGCAGGGAAATGTAGTTTTGTTTTGTTCGAGGAAACATGCCATCGGCTCAGCGTTGCACGGATGTTCCCTGTAGAAGGTAAAGAAAGTTTCTGGGGAAGGAAAGTATACAAGGAATGAAGGAATAGGAAAACAATATGAAGGGAAGGAAGGAAGGAACAGAAAAGAAAGGAACACATACACACAAAAGGGGTTAGCCACAGACACACATATATACATACACATGTATACATATATACACATCCACACACATATATACATCCACACATATATATACACACATATACATATATACACATCCACACACATATATACATACACACATATACATATATACACATCCACACACATATACACATCCACACATATACATATATACACATCCACATATATACTGTATACACATATATACACATGCACACATACATATATATACACATCGACACACATATATATACATACACATATATACACATCACACACATATACATATATACACATCACACACATATATACATCCACACATATATATACACACATATACATATATACACATCCACACACATATATACATACACACATATACATATATACACATCCACACACATATATACATACACACATATACATATATACACATCCACATATATACTGTATACACATATATACACATGCACACATACATATATATACACATCGACACACATATATACATCCACACATATATATACACACATATACATATATACACATCCACACACATATATACATCCACACATATATATACACACATATACATATATACACATCCACACACATATATACATACACACATATACATATATACACATCCACACACATATACACATCCACACATATACATATATACACATCCACATATATACTGTATACACATATATACACATGCACACACATATATACATCCACACATACACACATATACATATATACACATCCACACACATATATACATACACACATATACATATATACACATCCACACACATATACACATCCACACATATGCATATATACACATCCACATATATACTGTATACACATATACACATGCACACATACATATATATACACATCGACACACATATATACATACACATATACACACATGCACACATACATATATACACATTGACACACATATATACATACACACATATACATATATACACATTCACACACAAATATACATATATACACATCCACACACATATATACATATATACACATCGACACACATATATACATACACATATACACACATGCACACATATATACATATACATCAATACACATCCACACACATATATAGCACAGCAACGCGTGCACGGGTCAGCTAGTATTAAATAAAAATAAGGGGAGAGGGGAGGGGGAGGAAGGGCGCGAAGAAGAAGCCGTGTAGAAGAAAAAGTGTTCGGCAGGAGGGGGAAGAAAGGGCGCGAAGGGGAAGGGGGAGGAAGAGGTCTCTGTCGAAAGCTGGCATGGGCAAACTTGGACCTTCCAGGTGCTTTGGACTTCAACTCCCACCATTCCTAACAGCCTGAGGCCCTTTCCTGCTTAAGTGGCTGAGGGGGGAAAAGGAAAAGGGCCTGAGGCTGCTAGGAATGGTGGGAGTTGGAGTCCAAAGCACCTGGAAGGTCCAAGTGTGCCCATGCCAGCTTTCGACAGAGACCTCTTCCTCCCCCTCCCCTTGCGCGCCCTTTCTTCCCTGCCTGCCGAATACTTTTTCTTCTACACGGCTGCTTCTGCCGCCATTTTGATCCGAGGGGGGGCGCAGACTTGCCCCAGAGCAAAGCGAGGCAAAGTGAGCAGAGCGAGGCTGGGAAGAAGGGAGCCCGAGTGGAGAAGGAAAAGTGTTCGGCAGGAGGGGGAAGAAAGGGCATTGGAGGTGCCAATTTCCCACGGCACACCTGAGGATCGCTCACGGCACACTAGTGTGTCACGGCACACTGGTTGGGAAACACTGGCTTAGAGGACAGTAGGCGGTGTGGTTGAAACGTCTTGGTTTAAATAGTTTTTATTGTGGTTTTTTTTTAACATAAAGTAATAAAAGCATAGGGGTAGAAAAGAAAGATAGAGGCAAGGAAGAGAAGAGGGGATCGTAGGGGGGAGAAGAGGGGAGGGAAGAAAGTACGGGGGTGATGGGATAAAGAAAAAAGAATAAAGAGAGTTGTAACAGTTGTTCTTCCAGTCAGGTCAGCAGGGGAATTTGCTCACTTTCTAAATTAATTCTTTCGTCTGGTTACATGTCCAGTGGTCTTCATTCCTTCAAAACAGAAAGATTCTGATATTATTGGATCTTTGTTTCTTTCAAGTAGGCCCGAACCGGCTGCCAATTTATTCTGTTTGTTGGCTTTTGATCATTTACTATAATTTTAATGTATCTAGATCCATAAGTTCATTCAGTTTGATCGCCCAGCCCGCAAAATCTGGTAGATTCTCCTTTTTCCAGTTCCTTGCCAGAACCATCCTGGCCGCCGCAGATATATATAGGGTTCCCATATGTCCCTTATTCTAAGGGCCGTCCCTTATTTTGGCCCTAAAATTTGTGTCCCTTATTTTCAGGCCCTGTCCCTTATTTTTGACTAGCAGGACAGGGCTGGGCGGGGTTGGCCAGAGGAAGGTGCGCGCTGTGGTTTCCACGGCAACGCCTGCCCGGGGATTCCAACTCGCAGGGCAGCCTGCGTCCCCGTTGGAAGGAAGAGGCGATGCAGGACTTTTTCAAAGTACAGTAGACACAATTAACCGTTACCAAAGGGAATGTTGGATCATGTTGGATGAAGATAGTTTCTGGTTGCTTGAGAGTTACTCTCAAAATAGGCCTAGCTGTGCATCCCAATGCTATACAATGCTGTGTATCCCATACTATACTACACCATTAACTATTGACATAACAATCATGAAGATGTACTGTATTACAAAATTTATTTTATTTTAATGTTTAGACAGCGCACTTTTAAAGTCAGCAAAGTCAAGTGCTAAATACAGAGGGAGAAAATTAGGTAGTTCTGATAATGTTTTTTCTGCATGACAAAGCATGCAGAAACATACCATGTCCTGTTAAGAGGGTGTAAGCCAGTTTCTTTTCTGTTAATAAAACTATTTCTACCTAATGTTTGAGTTTCAAGTTTTTAATGAAGTGTTCCTTATTTTTGTGGAAAATCCCGTAAATGTCCCTTATTTCTTATATCAAAAAATGGCAACCCTAGATATATAATACTAGCTGTACCCGGCACGCGTTGCTGTGCCCTTTTAAAGAGATGCGAGAAAGTCCAATCATCCACGGTGTGCCCTCCTCTAAACTGCAGTTGGATGGAGTGTGGGTCATGGGGGCATGGTGTGCCAAGTTGGGTCTTTATTGGTCTTGGTTCTGGGCCGCAGTGGTCTGTGGGGAATGATGGGTTTTGAAGTACTACAAATCCCATTTTCCATGGTGGTACTTCAAGTCCCATCATGCATGGTCGGGGCTCTGTGTGCCAAGGTAGGTTACTGTAAATTCAGGCCATACACAATGTCCCATGAGCTGAGGCCTAGTTAGGAACAGCAAGTTAATGAAGCCTTACTGTCAATTCAGGCCATACACAATGTCCAATGAGCTGAGGGCTAGTCGGGAGAATCAAGTTAATGAAGCCTTACTGTCAATTCAGGCGTAAACAGCTTCCCAGTAAGTGAGGGCTATTTAGGTAAATCAAGTTAATGAAGCCTTACTGTCAATTTAGAGCGTAAACAGCTTCCCAGTAAGTGAGGGCTAGTTAGGGAAATCAAGTTAATGAAGCCTTACTGTCAATTTTGGGCGTGGTCTGTGATTTTTCGGTTGGAAGTGATTTGGGTGTTTGTGTTGGGGATTGGCAGTTTATTATGGATCGGAATTTTCATGTTGGTTGGCCAGTGCAGCAGTTATGCAAATCCGCCCTTATTGGCAGCCAATCATGTTGTTCAGAATGTAGAGGCTGGGTGAGTCTTTGGCTGCCCCGGAGGATGCTGGTAAATGTAGTTTTATTTTTACTCGTTGTTTTGGGGGCCTCTTAGGTTTTTTGGGGGAAGTTTCTTTGCTACAAACGTACCTTGCTTGAGGCCTATTTCTGTTGGCAAGTATTGTGTTTCTGCGTTGTAAGGTTTCTTTGTTTGAGGTATACATCACATGACGTGAACCCATTTATATAATAGATAAGTAGATTGAAGTACCCATCTGTCTCCCTACCCATCCCACAGTCGTAATGCAAATCAGTCCATTTCTCCGTAGCATTTTTCATGCTTTTCCAATCCGATGCTTTCCCCAGTCCCGTCTTCTCTACTTACTAATGGGCTGTTTCTTCCAAATCGTCCCAAGGGCACCACATTAGGAAGTCTGGTCCAAAGACACATGGTTCAACCAAAGATCCAGGAAGTTAGGAATACATCCCGATCCTGATAATAAGCCAACTGTATAGCCCTGGGTTACTGAACAACACGGCTGGAAAGAATAGAGTTTGCTTAGGCAATCCTTTGTAGTCCAAGGATGATGGTCCCCCAAATGTAGTGTCTTCCTGGTGGGTTCATAGGTGGCTGTTGAAACCTATTCTCTATCTGCATATTCTTCAATCTGGCTCTTGCACTTTTTGCATCTGCCCTGTCTTTGCAACCCAGGCCCGGATTAACACCTTTTTGCACCCTAGGCCACACTTTGGAATTACGCCCCCTTTAAGCCAACCTCTACCGCCTCCCCACCACCACCACCACCACTCAGACCCACACTTGGCTGACGTTTGCCATGGTGCCTCCAGAGCAGAAGAGAAAGGCGAGTAGGCACCATCCCGCCACCTCCAAGGTCCCCATTCCCACTGGCAGGAAAGCTCCGCTGTGCTCTGAAGGTCTCCTCGGGAGGCTTGGGGAGAGCGCAGTGGGTGCAAACTCACTCCAAAGGCATGCATGAGAGAGAGGGGGAGAGAGAGAAAGAGAGAGAGGGAGAGAACAAGAGAGAGAGAGAGAAAAAGACAGAGAGAAAGAGAGAGAGGAGGCAGAGGGAAGCCCCCGGGCTCATGCCCTCCTTCCTTGACAAGGGGTGCTGCGCATGCCCGGCAGTGACCCCGGGGGCTTCCCTCCACCTCCTCACACCCTCCTTCCTTGACAAGGGGGCGAGGGCGAGAGGGGGCGCCATTCCCTCCTCCCCTTCTCCCCCCGCCCTCTCCTGAGAGAGAGAGAGAGAGAGAGAAAGTCATCTCCATGCGCTTGTGTTTTTATTTGTTTTAACTTTTTGGGGGGTCCGTGATCTGCGCCCCCCTCGGCTTGCGCCCCTAGGCCATGGCCTAGGTTGGCCTTATGGCTAATCCGGACCTGATATTCAGCAGCAGAGTAGCAAAGGCAGATGTCTTCACTGTGCCTGGTTGTGATCCCCAGGTTGTGCCAATCAGCTTTCATGTGATATTACTTTTAGCACCCAGTTTTTGCTTGACAGTCGAGCAGTGCTTCTTGTCAGTCAGAACAATGACACAGAGATGGGTGTAGTTATGCTGCCCACGGGGAAATGCATTCTTGCATTTCCAAGATGTCACAGTTGCACGACTTCTGCTGCAGTTTGATGACTAGGGTGGCAATAGTGGCAAGTAACTGCTCTCCCATGTCATGGGAATGCTGCAAAATAGTGGTTTCAGGTAGTAAAGTTCTAAAGCACCCAGCACATTCCATTCGATGTCGGAAACAGCTGCCCGAATTCAAGATTCAGCTGAAGACCTCTCTCTTCTGGCAGGCCTTCCCAGTCCAATTTAAACCATTAATTTTATTATTTATTTATTAGATCTCTTAGCCGCCACTCCCACTGGCTCGGGGCGGCTTACAACAAACATTCCAATAAAATCACAAACATCAACAGCATTAAAACAGAAAGCAAAACAATTCCAAGAAGGAAACGCAATCTGAAAAGATGCCGTATCACAGCTCAAAGGCGTGCCGGAATAGGAATGCCTTGCAGGCCTTCCGGAACACCAACAAATAGCGCAAGGCCCTAGCCTCCGGAGGCCACGCGTTCCAGAGGACTGGGGCAAGGATAGAAAACGCCCTTCTCCGTGTCGAGGTGAGCCGGAACTGCTTGACACTGGGCACGGTTCAAAGGTTCCCCTCTTCGGATCTAAGTGTTCTCATGGGATGGTATGGGGTACACTGGCCCCAGACCATACAAGGCCTTGAAAGTCAAAACTAACGCTTTGAAGGTGATCCGGAACTCAACAGGGAGCCAGTGCAGTTCCCGCAGAATTGGTGTAATGTGGCAGCTCGCGGGGATACCCACGAGCAACCGAGCTGCGGCATTCTGCACCGCTTAATTTTCTGGGTCACTGACAAAGGCAGGCCAATGTAGAGGGCGTTACAGTAGTCTAGCCTTGACGTGACCGTAGCTTGGATCACCATGGCCAGGTCGTGCCGAGACAAGTAGGGGGCCAGCATCCGAGCCTGATGAAGATGGAAAAACGCCACTCTGCTGACCGTGGAGACCTGAGCCTCCATTGACAGCAGAAGGTCGAGGATAACGCCGAGGCTCTTTACCGAAGATGACGGGCATAACGCCACGTCGTCCAGGGTCAGAAGCGGGACATCCCTACTGCCCGGACGACCCAGCCAAAGGATCTCCGTCTTCGCTGGATTCACCTTCAACCTACTGGCTCGCAGCCATCCAGTGACGGCTTCGAGGCAGAGATGGAAATTTAAATTAACATTCTATCACTATAGTATTTTAATGTATGTTCCATATATTTTAATATGTGTATTTTATAGAATGTATATTAATATGATGTGTTTAACTGTGTTGTGCCCACATCACACCATTATTATTATTATTATTATTATTATTATTATTATTGAACTCCATTTGGGGAGAAAGAGTGAGCAAAGAGACGGGTTCCTTCTCCCGCGTCACATTCTCTTCACCCAGAAACAACCCATATCGAGGAAATTCCATTTGCAGGTATGTGCTTGGGAGAATATTAAAGAGCCATCAGAACAGTAAAGGGAAATCAAATCACTGCTAGTTGCAATGCAAATCCGTGAAACAAATTTCATTTCTGACAGGTTTTTGTGTTTAGAGTAATTGAAGCTGGCAGCCCGGTAACATCACCACTGCCAATGAGCAAAACAGCATCATAGTCAGCATATTCTGCAAGCAAGAGTTGATGGGAGGAAATCTACAGTCCTGCGTAAATAGCAATTCAGAATAAGAGCCACAGAGCCTGTTTTGTATAAATGGAAGTTGGATGATAATGTTGTGGTTGTTTTTAAGGTCTGTGAGCCCCACCTCCTCCAAGACAAACTGAACCACCTAAACTGAGCTTTACAGACCAATGGAGACCAGGCCCGGATTAGCGGACTGTGCCGCCCAAGACCGCCTGTCTAAATGCGGCCTCCCTGGGGGGCGGGGTTGGCGAGAAGGAGAAGGCGCCACCAGAAGTCCCGCCCCTAGGGCGACTCACGCGGCTGCCGCCGCGCTTGCACCGGCGCCCCTCCTCCCTTCAGTGGGTGCCGGTGCGAGCTGGGCGGCGGGGGAAGCCGCGTGAGTCGCCCTAGGGGCAGGACTTCCGGCGGCGCCTTCTCCCTCTCCCCCCCTCCCTTCACTGAAGGGAGGAGGGCGGGACCGGAGAGAGGGAAAAGGCGCGGCCGGAAGTCCCGCCCCTAGGGCAACTCACGCGGCTTCCCCCGCTGAAGGGAGGAGGGGCGGAGCCGCTGCCGGCGAGAAAGAGAAGGCGTCGCCGGAAGTCCTGCCCCCAGGGCGACTCATGCAGTTTTCACCGCCGCGGCGCTCGTGTTTGGGACACGAGGCGAGCTGGGCGGCAATGGGGGAAGCCGCGTGAGGGGCAGGACTTCCAGCGGCGCCTTCTCCCCTCACGCCAGTTCCGCCTCCTCCCTTCACTGAAGGGAGGAGGGGCGGAGCCGCTGCGGCGAGAAGAAAGCGCCGCCGGAAGTCCTGCCCCTAGGGCGACTCACACGGCTTCCCCCTGCCGCGCGCCGCACCGGCGCCCTTCCTCCCTTCAGTGGGCGCGGTGCGAGCTGGGCGGCGGGGGAAGCCGCGTGTCGCCCTAGGGCGGACTCCGGCGGCGCCTTCTCCCTCTCGCCGGTTCCGCCCCTCCCTTCACTGAAGGGAGGAGGGGCGAGCCGCTGCCGGTGAGAAAGAAAAGGCACCGCCGGAAGTCCCGCCCTAGGGGACTCACGCGGCTTCCCCCGCCGCCGCCCAGCTCGCACTGGTGCCCCTCCTCCTTTCACTGAAGGAAGGAGTGGCAACCACCCGCGCAGCGGGCGGCGGCGGGGGAAGCCGCGTGAGTCGCCCTAGGGGCGACGGGACTTCCCCTCATCCCTTCCTTCAGGCCTGTAAATGCCGCCCCCCAAAATCTGCCGCCCAAGGCCATGGCCTCGGGTGGCCTTATGGGTAATCAAGGTCTGATGGAGACTCCACCTCAGACACCTGAAGAGCTGCAAGACCAAGAAGAGTCAAGGCAAAGATCCACCCAGAGGTGTCCACATGACTAGAGGGAAGAAGTGGAGAGGCGCAGGGAAAAGATGACGTGATACCATACCTAATAGTAGATGTACTGTAGTCCTGTGTTTGTGTAGCCATGTAGCTTTAACTAGGTTGGTCCTCCTTGCCTCATATCATAACTATAACAATATAAATATAAATAATTTTGTTACTTTTTCACTATGTAATTGCACAAGTGGGGGAGAGCTTCCGGGGCTGTTGCGTCTCAGACCAGGAACGTGCCCCGACACACACACACACACGTGGCTCTACAAAGTACTTTTATTTAGAATAATATAGTCCAAAAAGGTAAAGGGAAGAAGCAAACGTAAGTCCCAAAGTAAAACTGCAAAAGTTCTCCCAAACGGAGTGAGTCCCAATGAAAGCAATCCAAAACTAAAGGCAGGCCGCTCCGGCGGCTGAAACAGGAACTTAGAGTCTAGGCCAGGGGTGCTCAGGAAGTCGACCGCGATCGACTGGTCGATCCTGGGCCCGAGGGAGGTCGATCCAAGCTGGATTGGGTGCTTCTGAGGGGGCGGAGCCATGCCGCGCTAAACCCCACCCCCTCCGCCGGCTCCAGCATTTCCACAGCTTCTCCAGGGTAGAGAAAGGTTATGCCAAGCCAGAGGTGGCTATCTATGCCACCACTGGCTTGGCATAACCTTTCTGTACCCTGGAGAAGCTGTGGAAATGCTCAAGCCGGAGGAGGAGGAGGCGGAGCTAAGCCCCACCAAGCTCCGCCCCCTCTGCCAGCTTCAGCATTTCCACAGCTTCTCAATGGTAGAATGGGGTAATGCCAAGCCAGTGGTGGCTATCTATGCCACTACTGGCTTGACATTACCCTCCTCTACCCTGGAGAAGCTGTAGAAATGCTGAAGCCAGAGGGAGGAGGGGGCGGAGCCAAGCCCTGCCAAGCCCCGCCCCTTCCCCCGGCTCCGCCCTGCTTCTCTCTTGGTAGATCTTTCTGACTTGGTTTTAGTATAAGTAGCTCGCATGCTGAAAAAGTGTGGGCACCCCTGGTCTAGGCAAACCGAAACAATGGTCAACAAGGTACTTGGAGCTCAGGGCAAAATCAGCCCCAGCAAGGTCTTGATCTTGGAGACTTGGTGTACAGAACCGTTCAGTCCAAACGTAGCTTCCAGTCTACTGGACTTTTCCCAGGGCCAGTCTTAAAAGCAAACCTATCTCCTGGGGTTCCACTGAATCCCCTGTTTTACATTCCAATCTCTCCGCCTCGAACGGATACTCGCTCTTCGATCAAAACTCCCCTGCTCATTAGTCGCACCAGGTGGACTATCTTGGTGGGAAAGTTCTTCCTCCCTAATTCCCTCAGCCCCAGCTGGCAAAGGAGAAGGGTTCCTGTGAGAGTCAAGGTCGAATGAATCCTCACTGGCAGTTTCAAAGCTTACTTCCATAGAATCTTCAGTCCACTCCTCCTCCCCTGCCAGGATCTAAAGCATCAAAGAGTATTGGGGTGAGAAACCAACCTAATGTATAATAGAATGAATGCTAACTTATAGAGTAAGTGCCTAAATATTATAAGTAATCCAACTGGTCATATACCTACATTCTATGCACATGCAATAATACAGCAGTAATAACAATGGGTATAAGAATAGGTAAAATTCAAGCCAGTATTCTGACTGGTCCCTCCTCATGCGGTGCAAACGGGCTCTTCTCTGTGAGCCCGGGAAATTAGCCCGGGAAAAGACAGCGCTTTCTGCTTGGGTGCACACACATACATATTCTTGGGGGATTTGCTGCAGAATCCCGGCCTCATAGAGAAGATTCTGCAGCAAATCCCCTCCCAAGAATATGTATGTGTGTGCTCCCAAGCAGAAAACGCTGGCTTTTCCCCGGACTAATTTCCGAGCCCCGTTTGCACGGCATGAGGAGAGACCAGTCAGAATACTTCGGTTTGAATTTTACCTCTTTTTATACCCATTGTTATTGCTGCTGTATTATTGCATGTGCATGGAATGTAGGTATATGACCAGTTGGATTACTTATAATATTAGGCACTTACAGTAGCATTCATTCTATGATACATTAGGTTGGTTTCTCACCCCAATACTCTTTGATGCTTTAGATCCTGGCAGGCAGGAGAGGCAGGAAAGCCTGGAAAAATGTAAACAGAGAGGTTTACTCAGAAGTAAATCCACAAGGAGGGCCCTTCATCCAAAGTGCCCTCCTTTGCAGATTTACTTCTGAGTAATCCTCTCTGTTTACATTTTTTCCAGGCTTCCTTCCAGCCGAGCGAAGGAGCGAGTTTAGGGCTTGCCTTGCCATAATATTGGCAAGGGAGGCGGGAGGGTGGTGAGAGAGAAGGAGGGTGCCCCCTTATGCCCCCCCTTACGACCTAATAATGTCACTTAAGAAAATCCTGGCCCCCGAAGTTCGAAAAATTAAGTCCACTTCCTGGTTGGCGTTCCAGGTGTGGAAAAGCTCGAAAGTAGCATTTCTTACGAATTTCTTACGAAACGATTCATTTTCATAACTTTTTTCTCATGCCTACTATCTACTCACATCTACATGTTTTCGAACTACTAGGTTGGCAGGAGCTAGGGCTAACAGCGGGAGCTCACCCTGCCCCACAGATTCGAACTGCTGACCTTTAGGTCAGTAGTTCAGAAGCACAAGGGTGTAAACCATTGCACCGCTGCAGCCCACATTTGGTGTCCATGGTGTCCAAAGGGTCTTCTAAACTCATTTGGCAGTAGCAACGGTGACAGGAAAATAAAATGATGATTCTTTGGGGATGAACTGGTTTCACACCAGCTGGACTATGTAGGCTCCATCTAACCATGAAGTGCGTGACCGTCTCCAATATCGTTCTAGGGTATTGCTATCTCTCCTCTCTCCTTTTCGCCGCCAGTGGTCACCACAACTCCTCCAACTAAACTTACTGCATGTTCCAGGCCCCAGGGAAGTATGTCTTGAGAGCACGCAGGGCCTTCTCCACCTCTGCCCCTGTCTTGTGGGACTCCTTGCCTCCCCACTTGAGGGCCATGCGTGACTTGCGACCCTTGCGATCTCTACGTGGGGCTGCCTTTGAAGACTGCTCGGAAGCTTCAACTGCAGCCAGGTTGATAACAGGAGCGGCACTCAGGGAGCGCAAAACTCCCGTGTTGTGCCAGCTCCACTGGCTACCAGTTTGCTACCGGGCACAATTCAAAGTGCTGGTTTTGGCCTTTAAAGCTCTAAACGGTTCTGGTCCAGCTTACCTGTCTGAATGCATCTCTCCCTATGAACCATCAAGATGCTTAAGATCATCCGGAGAGGCCCTGCTCTCGGTCCCACCTGCTTCGCAGGCACATCTGGCGGGGACGAGAGACAGGGCCTTCTCAGTGGTGGCTCCTCGGCTTTGGAACTCCCTCCCTAAAGACATCAGATCGGCCCCCTCCCTCCTGACATTTCATAAGAAAGTCAAGACTTGGCTGTTCGAGCAAGCATTCGCAGACGAACTTTAATCGAGATCTAGGATTGGTATGACGACGAAACGGAAACCGAATTTAAGGTTGTTGAGCTGAGATTTGTATTTTATAGTTTTTAACTGTTAATTTTATATGTTTTTATAGGACTGTTTTTATCTTGTGATGTATTGTATGTGGGCACTTGTTGCAGCTTGTTCACCACCTCGAGTCGCCTTCGGGCTGAGAGAGAGAGGCCGTGTAGAAGCAGGGCAAGTAAATAAATAAATAAATAAATTTGCGCAGGCACTCAAGACCTGGCTTTTTAGCAGAATTTTTAATGTCTAATGCAGTCTATTTGGTATTGTGTGTTTATTAAATGCAATTGTTTTATGTAAATCGCCTGGAGCATTTTAATTGAGGGCGATTAACAAGTGAGAAACTGATGATGATGATGATGATGATGATGATGATGGATGGGCCACACATTGAGTGGCCAGTCATACACAAATTCTTTTAAAAAAACAACAACAGAATAACAATTCTGGCATTCTCATGTCATCATGGGGAAATATGAAGTTTCCACTGACAGCATAAAATCTTTAGAACATAAATTGTGAAACAGAAGCAATTGCCAATCTGAGAAAACTATTACTTTTGACTTGGTTTTATTACTCTGTCAGGTTGAAAGTCGGTTAATATCTGGAGCAAGGCAAGGCAATTTCAACCCAGGTTTCGAAATCTCACAGGGCCAGAGGAGAATCGCCAAGTCTATCCACTGTCCCAGGCTCTAAGCTTAATGACCTAGTTTGCATGATTGAATAGCATGACATTTCCTAGACTTCAACAAAGTTTCCAAGGCTTGAGCTTATTTATGAGTCTGATACAAGTTACAAGCATTTAACTGTTTGATGCAAGTTACAAGCAAATGTCCAACTCATTTAAGGGCGTAACGAAGGCCTTTTAGGTAGACGGATGGCCATCAAACAGAAAATCAAAAGGAAGAGGATGACTTGAAAGTAGGGGTGGATATCTCCAATTAAAATACTTTGAAATCCGTTAATATTTCGTATTTGAAATTATTTCGACCTTATATCGACCCTCGGGGTCGAACCCGGAAGTCCCCTCTTCCTCCTCTACATAAGAATAGAGTGAGACAGTGCAGGAAAGCACTGAGGGGGTGGGGAACGAAGGTGTGTGTGTGTGTGTGCCTTGCATCCACACACACTTCCTTTCCCCGCACCTCAGAGCCACCCCGTGTTAAATATAACGCGGGATAGCACTGAGGGGGCGGGGTGTCACACCTCAAGAGCCTCAGGCATCACTTTTGCTTGAGCAAGACTTTAGCCAAGGCAGCACTAAGGTGCTTTCCAAGCCAGCTTGCTTTTCTCTCAAACCCTGTCCAGGGCCTCCTGAGCTTCCCCATGTGAAGCCAGGGATGAATGCATAACATTGGCCGGTCAAGGTTATGCCATCTCGCCTCCCTGATAGCAAGGCGGACCGATGGAGCTGAGAGATCGACTCCCTTCTGGCCAGATGGTAGTCGCTAACGAGCAGCACATACCAAGAAGACTGAGGTAACATAACATATAGATGGCCATCAATCTTCCAACAGTGACACTCGACACATCTACATCAAAGCCAGGAAACACTATAATTGCCGAGAGATGCCCCATTGCTATTATCTCGTACCAACGCCGCTATAGAGACACTATGGGGAGAAGGCCACATCGGGCCTTCCAGCTAAGCTGTGCCAGTCAGCCTACACCGGGCTGACTTGTTCCTGCGTCATGCCTTGTTCCTGCTCATCGTCGAGGTCCTGTGGATGATCCTGAAAGACTTTGCCTATTGTTGAACTCTTTGCCTTTAACTGAACGGGCCCAGCCTTATTTGCTCCGGCTGGAATCCTTGGAAAGACTCTCCTTTGCATCCGGCTTGTGTTCCCGTTTTCCTCCACTTGTGATCCTGTTGCTGTGGATCACACTTCCCTGCTGAATCCTGACTTTGGCTGCTATTCGGAGGCACCATAAGGATTGCCTCCAAACCATTTAATCAACTTATTAATCAATAAAGCTTGTTGTACCTCAGCTGCTGTGTGGTTTATCCAGGGAGGTCAGGTCCCAAGGCCCAAGGGGGCGACACGGGGGAAGGAAGGTGTTTGTGTGTGCCTCAGAGCTATCCCGCATTAAATTTAATCACGATGCTTCTGAGCTGGGGGGGGGGGGAGGGGAGCGCTTGCCCTCCATTCTTCCCTCCCAGCTAGCATAAGGAATAATAATGAAAATTTGTTATTAATTACGTTTCAATTATGAAATTTACTTTTTTGGAATACTTTCTATATAACGACCCAGCAATGGAAATCCCCCCCCCCCCTCCGAGTTTAGAATCAAATTTTTTTATGGATCAACCACCCCTACTTGAAAAATACGACGGAGGAGTAGGGAAACAAGGGAATTAAAAGTTGCAGCAGAGAAGCTAGTAGGAATGGTTAGGTCCAGTCTGAATCTTTGTTATTCGGAATAAAGTCGGAAAGATTTGTTCTTTGAAGCGATTTCAAAGTTTTTAAGGAAACCGGAAGTCCCTTTGCCCTTCCGAAACTTTTTCCGTCATTTAGTTACGAATCAGTAAGTGAGTTGGAAATTATTCAGCTTTCCCCCCGGATCCCGTCCCTGGCCCCGGCTCAAGCCAGAGAAGCCAGTCTTAAAGCCAGAGAACGATGAATTTCCTCCCTTTGCTCCGTGGTCTTCTGGTGAAATACTTGGTTAAAATCAGTGGTTTTGAAAATCTTTCTGAAACTTAGGGAAAATTATGCCCTGGTTATGTTTTATCATTGAAAATAGAAATTCAAGAAGATAACTCTTGTAATTTTTTTTAAAGTTCTTCATAAAAACCGTTTTGAATTTCAAAAAGTCAATGGATGTGTGAAACGTCCTGAAACTTGGGGGGGGGGGGGTTAACCGTGGTAAATATGTTCCACCATTGTAGCAAGTTTCATCCCAATAGCTCTAATAATGAGGGAGAAAGGAGCCCCTGTGGTATCCCAGCCTCGTAGTGTGATCCCCCCCCCACCTCCTAGTGTGGCCTCTCCTCCTACTGAATACCCCCTCCCTCCCTCCCTCCCTCCCTCCTTCCCTCCCTCCTTCCTATTTGGAGAGTCCCATCTAGAATTCAGTGTGATTTATTCAAGTTTTGGCCTACAACTCCCAGAAATCCCAGCCAATTTACCAGCTGTTAGGATTTCTGGGAGTTGTAGGCCAAAACCATCTGGAATGCGCATGCGCTGGCATACGAATTACTAACGAATTTCGTTAGTAATTAAGTTACATTTTAGAACTTTTTGGAAAATTTTTTGTAAGTCTTCCTATTACTAATCAACCCCCCCCCCCTCATTAGATTTACGATTTGCTATTTTTGGTTCTAAACCATGCCTAGTAGATAGATAGGAACCATTTTGGCAGGAAAGGCATAAGACAGTCATGCTGGTCACACGACCAGGAGGTGACAATGCAGAGTGCTTCTCAGCTTGGAAATGGAGAACAGCCCCTTCCCTAGATTCAGAGATGGTCTAGGGTAGTGATTTTCAACCTTTTTTTTTTAGGTGCAGCACATTTTTTACATTTGCAAAATCCTGGGGCACACCACCAACCAAAATGACACAAAATGACACAAAATGACACCCTAACACTGTCATTTTATTAACTGTCACCCTCCCCCCTCGTGACACCGCTGCTTCCGCCAAACCCCCTCCTCCCTCCTCGGGAGGCCCACGTGCAGGAGGCCCATCGCCGTCCCACGGGGGAGGGATGCGCTGAGTGGCCGAAGCATATACGGGCTCAGCTGAGCAGGACGAATAGGAGTTGAGCACACGGGGTGGCTCCGAGCCTCGGAACAAACTGCAGCCGTCGCCACCCCCAGCTCTCCTTCCCGAAGGGGTTCAGCCCCCCCCAGGAGAGCCTCCCCCGCGTCCCTTCGGCTTCCCTGCTGTCGCCTTGGGGCCAGATCGGGAAGGAACCAAGCTGGGCTGTGGAG
The DNA here is from genome assembly GCA_030556195.1 of Anolis apletophallus. Taxonomy (NCBI): domain Eukaryota; kingdom Metazoa; phylum Chordata; class Lepidosauria; order Squamata; family Anolidae; genus Anolis; species Anolis apletophallus. The sequence continues at coordinate 48,781,216 of JARBWK010000013.1, forward strand.
CTGCGCATCCCGACCTCTGCTCTGCAGCGAACCCGGAGGCCAGGAGAGGCCAGGAGATGAGGGGTTGCTCCCCTTTCCCGGCGCAGAGGGGCTAGAGGGCAGAAAGCCTCGCCTCGAGCCTCCGGGAGCGGGGTCGGATGGGGGCAGCTCCCACGGACGCCTCCTCCCTCTCCTCCTCCTTGCTGCCAGAGGGGAGGGGGGCAGAAGAGCGCCCAGGAACCAGGAAGCAGGAGGAGCCGCAGCCCGGCCAGGTAGCCCTTGGCGCGCAGAGGGAGGGAAGGAAGGAAGGGAAGGAGAGAGAGAGGAGGGAGGGAGGAAAGTTCTGGACGCCGAGGGCTCTCCCTGACTGCAGCCCGGCTGGCTGGCATTGCTGCTTCGGCCAGGAATGCCTCATTTCCACTGCCTGAAGTTTCCTGCTAGGCTCTCTCTCTCTCTCTCCACTGTAATTTCCCACGGCACACCTGATGATCTCTCACGGCACACTAGTGTGCCGCGGCACACTGGTTGGGAAACACTGATCTAGGGAAACGAAAGGGGGAGCCTTTGCCTTTGTTTGTGTTTGTGTGTCTCATTGTATTGTAACGCTCTGAGTCGCCTTCGGGGTGAGAAGGGCAGCATATAAATGTCGTAAATAAATAAATAGCATGGCATTGAACATTTGCCGGTATCTGTTTAAACTATAATCTGCTCTGAGTCCACACAGGGAGAAGGGTGGCATATAAATAAAGTGTCCACGTGACTAGAGGGAAGAAGTGGAGAGGCTCAGGGAAAAGAGAATTGCAGTTGTGACCCATAGGAACAGTAGTTTGGTCTTCAGTGGAGTGGACCATGCTATCCACATAGTACCCCTATTTTCCCCGTGATAAGGACCAGAAGCCCCTGAATATCATGTCGGTATCTCCTCCCCGGCTTCGGCACTCCCAACAGCTGCTTCAGCCTTGAGGAGGGCGGGGCCAAGCCAGCCTTGTGCTAGCTATGCCACCACTGGCTTGGCACTGCCATCGTCAAGCCTGGAGAAGCTGCTGGGAGCTCCAAAGCCAGAGGGGAGGGGGCGTGGCTTGGCATGGCCTGGCCCGTCCCCCTCTGGCTTCTGCTCTACCAGCAGCTTCTCCAGGCTTGGGGATGGCAGTGCCAAGCCAGCCTTGTGCTAGCTATGCCACCACTGGCTTGGCACTGCCATCGTCAAGCCTGAGAAGCTGCTGGGAGCTCCAAAGCCAGAGGGAGGGGCGTGGCTGCATGGCCTGGCCCGCCCCTCTGGCTTCCGCTCTACCAGCAGCTTCTCCAGGCTTGAGGATGGCAGTGCCAAGCCAGCCTTGTGCTAGCTATGCCACCACTGGCTTGGCACTGCCATCGTCAAGCCTGGAGAAGCTGCTGGGAGCTCCAAAGCCAGAGGGGAGGGGGCGTGGCTTGGCATGGCCTGGACCACCCCCTCTTCTACCAGCAGCTTCTCCAGGCTTGGGGATGGCAGTGCCAAGCCAGCCTTGTGCTAGCTATGCCACCACTGGCTTGGCACTGCCATCGTCAAGCCTGGAGAAGCTGCTGGGAACTCCAAAGCCAGAGGGGAGGGGGCGTGGCTTGGCATGGCCTGGCCCGCCCCCCTCTGGCTTCCGCTCTACCAGCAGCTTCTCCAGGCTTGGGGATGGCAGTGCCAAGCCAGCCTTGTGCTAGCTATGCCACCACTGGCTTGGCACTGCCATCGTCAAGCCTGGAGAAGCTGCTGGGAGCTCCAAAGCTAGAGGGGAGGGGGTAGGGCTTGGCACGGCCTGGCTCCACCCCCCTGTGGCTTCTGCTCTACCAGCAGCTTCTCCAGGCTTGGGGATGGCAGTGCCAAGCCAGGGGTGGCATAGCTAGCACAAAGCTGGCTTGGCACTTCCATCCTCAAGCCTGGAGAAGCTGCTGGGAGCTCCAAAGCTAGAGGGGAGAGGAAGGGGCTTGGCACGGCCTGGTTCCACCCCCCTGTGGCTTCTGCTCTACCAGCAGCTTCTCCAGGCTTGGGGATGGCAGTGCCAAGCCAGGGGTGGCATAGCTAGCACAAAGCTGGCTCGGCACTACCATCATCAAGCCTGGAGAAGCTGCTGGTAGAGCTGAAGCCAGAGGGGGCAGAGCCAGGCCGCCCCAAGCCCCGCCCCTCCCTCCCCTCCCTTCTTTAGCCTTGAGGAGGTAGGTAGATCTTTCTGACTTGGTTTTATTATAAGTGTAGCTAGCATGCTGAAAAAGTGTGGGCACCCCTGCAATAGACAACCGTGCACCCAATCATGCATTTCCAAAAAAATTTCATCTTACAGTGGGCCCCATACATACATCACTCAGGACGTTCACTTTATTATTATTTATTATTCTATTGGAAGGGGGTGTGTTTGCCCCGAGGGAGGAGGACGAGATACCTTCTGCCCCGAACAGCTTCTCCTGAGTGGAAACTCAATTCATCACCTCGAACTGCAGCTGCGGGAAACCAGCAATAAGGGAAAAGAAAACAATAAACTCATTAAGTTGATTTGTACCGAGGCAGTCAACTGGCTCATCAAGTCAAGCACGGCACCTACGGGGGTCTCTGGGGCTTTGGAGAGATGTGCTTCCCAAACTGGCTACCTTGGTAACTGCAGATGCCAGAAAAGGGAGCCAAGCCTGATTTCCAACAGCGCCTCTGTCTTTCCCCTATGGACATCACCCTCGTTCCTATACTTGCAAGAGCTCACCAAACCTAGATGCACCTAATGTATATATGTTAAGAACCAAGCTTCGGTCTTTTAAGTTACTATAGCAGTGTTTCCCAACCTTTTTTGAGCTGCAAAATCCTGGGGCACACCACCAACCAAAATGACACTCTAACACAGTAATACGTATATTTAATATGTTTTTAAAATGTATTTATACACTCAGTGTGAAATCTGAGCTTGTTTCGATGAACTCAACATAGATATTCTGGCAGGAAGACACAAACTTCCCCCACAGAACTCCCATAACCAAGAGAAAAAGCTATAAGAGTTTGGTGGGCATTGACCTTGAGTTTTGGAGTTGTAGTTCACCTATATCCAGAGAGCACTGTGGACTCAAACAATGTTGGATCAGGACCAAATTTGGCATGAATACTCAATATGCCCAAATATGAACGCAGATGGAGGTCAGGGGAAATAGATCTTGACATTTGGGAGTTGTAGTTGCTGGGATTTATAGTTCCCCTACAATCAAAGAGCATTCTGAACCCCACCAATGATAGAACTGGGCCAAAATTCCCACACAGAACCCCCAGGAGGCAAGAGGAGGTCTCTACTTGGGGAAAGGGAGGCGGGCCTTCCCAATGGGTGGCCTCCTTCCTCCGGGACCAGGGACAACGTGTGGAGGGGGGTGGGCAGGTCTCCGGGAGTCTCCCACTTAATTGTGGGGTCCCCCAGGGGGCTATCCTCTCCCCCTTATTATTCAACGTTTATATGCGCCCCCTGGCCCAGCTGGCTCACGACTTTGGTCTGGAGTGTTATCAGTACGCTGATGACACCCAGCTTTTGCTGAGAATGGACGACAGGCCGGACTCCGCACCCGATTGTTTCCATCTATGCCTTGAAGCCGTGACTGGTTGGCTGCGTGCCAGCTGGCTGAAGGTGAACCCATCGAAGACGGAGATCCTGTGGCCCAGTCGGCCTGGGCTGGGTGGGTGCCGGTTGCCTACCCTGGATGGCGAGCGGATTAACCCATCGCCATCGGTTAAGAGCTTGGGGGTTACGTTGGACTCCTCGCTGACCATGGAGGCTCAGGTCTCGGTGGTCAGCAGGACGTCATTCTATCACCTCCGACAGGCTAGGCGACTGGCGCCCTACCTGTCCAGGAACGACCTGGCCACGGTAATCCAAGCGACGGTCATCTCGAGACTAGACTACTGTAATGCCCTCTACGTTGGCCTGCCCTTGTCGACAATTCGGAAACTCAAGCTAGTGCAGAACGCCGCGGCTCGCTTGCTGGCAGGAGTGCCGGTGAGGGAGCACATTACACCCATCCTCCGGCAACTGCACTGGCTTCCTATTGAGTACCGAATTGCCTTCAAGGTGTTGGTTCTGACCTTCAAGGCCTTACACGGCCTAGGGCCTGCGTACCTGAGGGACCGCCTTACCCCGTACTTTCCCCCGAGATCACTGCGCTCGGATGAACAAAATCTGTTGTTAATACCATCAGTCCACTCCTGCCACCTATCGACGACCAGACAAAGGACCTTTTCCGTAGCGGCACCGGTGCGGCTATCTCAGAATTGGCCCCCTTCCGGAGGGCCTGCAAGACGGCCCTCTTCGGCTTAGCCTTTAGCTAGGCACACTAGACCAACCAACTTTGCTATATGTCCTCTCAATCCATGTGTTGACAATGCAATATGTTTTAATGTGGTTTTATGTTTTGTTTTTATTAATTGTAGGGGCGCATGTCGACTTGTTGTGGCATGTTGCCCGTATATTTTTTACTGTTATCCGCCCCGAGCCTGCTGGGAGGAGCGGAATACAAAAGTGAACAATAAATAAATAAATGCATGGAGAGGGAGAGACCAAGTCGACAACGGGTGGGGAGGGGGGTGGTTGTAATTTTGTGCCTTTATCGAGGTAGGTTTCTTAGGGTTTTTATACTTCAACACAGTAGACTCTCCCCCCTTCCCTCCTGGAGGTTCCAATTTCCCACGGCACACCTGATGATCGCCCACGGCACACTAGTGTGCCCCGGCACACTGGTTGAGAAACACTGCACTATAGTACAACGTTGCTCGTGAAAAGAGCCTCCTCATAAACATTTTGGTTGCCAAGTGTAATGGTGTGGTTTGCACCCAATTTAATACAAATCCTATTCCGATCAGTCTGTTGTTCATGTGTTCATATGCATTTATTTTATGTCCACTTAGTTATCTATCTGTATGTAAATCTATCCGGCAGTAATTATATATTAAATGGGTGCCCTTAAATGGGTGTCCTCTTTTCTCCAAAATTGGGGACTGTATGTGGAGAGGGGAGGTGTGATCTCCGAGAGGTCCCCCTTTACATGCGGGGTGCCTCGGGGGGGGCATTCTTTCCCCTTTGTTATTTAACATCTATATGCGACCACTTGCCTGACTGGCAGGCCCAGATTACCCATAAGGCCACCCTAGACCTAGGGCGGCACCTTTGGGGGGGGGGAGCAGGTCCGGACCCCCCCTAAAAGAATTTTTTTAAAAATTCAAAAAAAATTCAAAACAAATTAAAGAGCGATTGCGCGCGGTGGCGTAAGCGCCATCCACGGCTGCCCCCCTCTTTTGCTCTGCTCCTCTTGGCTCTGCCCCCACCCTCGGCTCCGCCCCTGCCTCCTCACCGGCATGAGGAGGAGGAAGAAAAGCCCCACCCCCGGAGCCGATGCGGGCCCCGGCTCCTCCCTCCCTCCTAAAGCCATGATTCCGGCCGCTTCTCAGGCCGGCATAGTGGCTTTAGGAGGGAGGGAGGAGCCAACGAGGAGGCGGGGCGGGGGCGGGGACAGGGGCAGGGCAGGGGCGGAGCAGGGAGTAGCTGGGGGCGGGGCGGGGGCAGAGCGGGGAGGAGCCAGGGCACCAAAAGGGCCTGATCCGGGCCTGCCGACTGGTGCAAAGCTTTGGGCTTGAGTGCCATCAGTACGCTGATGACACTCAGCTCATTCTGAGGATAGAGGGCCAGCCGGACTCCGTACCCGATAATTTCCATCAGTGCCTTGAGGCCATTACTGGATGGTTGCGTGCCAGCAGGTTGAGGGTGAATCCAGCGAAGACGGAGATCAAATTGGAATTTTGAATTTTTTAATTTTTTATTTCAAGTTATGGCAGAAAAGGATATGGGCTTTGCTTTTATAAATGCGATACAGGCAATATATCAAGAACAAAAGGAATGCATCATTGTTAATGGTAACAGGACTGGCTCAATAAATATTCAGAGGGGGACGAGGCAGGGCTGCCCAATGTCGCCGTTGCTTTTTATACTAATGCTGGAGATGTTGCTGGAAGACATAAGAAGAGATGAAGATCTAAAGGGCTTGAAACTGCGGATGCAAGAGTATAAGATCCAAGCTTACGCAGACGATGTAGTGTGCATAATAGAGGAGCCGGTGGAAAGGTTGCAAAAGTGGCTGGATAAAATTCAAACGTATGGAAAGGTAGCCGGTTTGAAAATTAATTATGCTAAATCCAAAATACTAACTAAAAATCTAAAAAAAGAAAGAGTGGAACCCCTACAGGACATTTCAAGGATTCAAGTAGCAAAGCAAGTGAGATACTTGGGCATACAGATAACAATGAAGAACAACCAGCTCTTAAAAAACAAATATGGGCAAACATGGAAGCACATCAAGAAAAAACTGGAAAGCTGGAGATTTTTGAATCTTAATTTGTTAGGAAGAATTGCGATAATAAAGATGGACGTGCTTCCAAGAATGATCTTTTTGTTTCAAACTCTACCTATTTTGAGGACGGCTTTTGACTTTAAGATGTGGAGAACGGACATCACGAATTTTATTTGGGAAGGGAAGAAGCCTAGGATTAAGTACCAAATTCTCACGGATAGAAGGGAAAGGGGAGGACTTGCCCTCCCAAACCTTCAGTTATATTATGAGGCGGCAGCCCTCAGCTGGGCAAAGGACTGGGCACTACTTCAAAAAACAAGGCTGCTAAACTTAGAAGGGTTCAACATCAATATGGGATGGCATGCGTACATGTGGTACGGCAAATCGAAAATAGAGAGAACATTTAATAATCATCATATTAGAGCTGCTGTACTTAAAGTATGGAACAAATACAAAGATCAACTATATAGGAAGACCCCATTATGGATCTCTCCTATGGAAGCGCAGCACAAAAGAGAGATACCTATGGATAAATGGTATACATATAAATCATTGATTCAAAAAACTAATACAAAATGGGAACTGAAGGATTTGGAGAGTCTAAGAAAGGCCGGGGTAGAAATATCCTGGTTCCAGTATGCTCAGCTGAAGGACTACTTTAAGGCCGATCAAAAAAAAAAAAGACTTTAACGTTGAAGAGAACATGTGGGATAGAATGATGAAACAAAAGAAAAAATATATAAAAATTATATATAACAAATTGCTAGAATTAGATACAGAGATGGAGACGGTCAAAAGTGTCATGATAGACTGGGCGAAAGATGTGGGCCACAGTATCCTGATGCAAGATTGGGAAAGAAACTGGAGGAAACCACCAAAATCCTGGGATCCACAGCGCCAGCAGAAAACTGGTATAAAATGTTTTACAGGTGGCACATGACCCCATGGAAAATAGCTAGGTTTTACCCCAATGTTAATAGTAACTGCTGGAAATGTAAAACGCACGTGGGGACCTACTTTCATTGTTGGTGGTCATGTGATAAAGTACAAAGGTTTTGGAAAGAGGTACATCGGCATACCCAAAAAATCCTACAGGATAAATTTGATTATAAGCCAGAAACTTATCTACTAAATTTTACCAAAGAAGGGTGGGATAAAAACAAGGTGAAACTGTTATACTTTATTGCTGCGGCGGCTAGGCTGGTTCTAGCAAAAAAATGGAAAAAGGAGGAGACCCCGCAGATAGAGGACTGGTTTAATAAACTAAGGGATTTAATGGAATCTGATGAACTGTACAGTAAGGTATATGACAGAAGCGAAAGGGTCAGGGCGGATTGGCAACCTGTGCAGATATACTTGGGGAAAAAACTCACCAGGTGAAAGGTCGTTTGAATTATCAATGTTATTTCAAGTAAGTGAGGTCTGTAGCGACCCGAACCGGAGGACAGAACATGTTTTGTTAATTGTGTGTGTTGTATCTTCCATCCCCCACCCTCACTTCCCCTCCCCCCCCCCACCCCTGGATTCTTAAAAAATGTTAAAAGAAATTCAATAAAGAAATATTCAAAAAAAAAAAAAAAAGAAGAAGACGGAGATCCTATGGCTGGGTCGCCCGGGCGGTGAGGAGATCCAGTTGCCTACTCTGGATGGCGAGGCATTATGCCCTTCGTCTTTGGTAAAGAGCCCTGGGGTCCTGTTAGACCAGGGGTGGGCAATTACTGGCCCTCCAGGTGTTTTGGATTTCAACTCCCAGAAATCCTAACAGCTGGTAAACTGGCTAGGATTTCTGGGAGTTGAAGTCCAAAACACCTGGAGGGCCGGTAATGGCCCACCCCTGTGTTAGACCCTCTGTTGACAATGGAGGCTCAGGCCTCTGCGTTGAGCAGATCTGCATTTTTTCCATCTGCGTCAGGCTCCTTATCTATCTAGGGATGACCTGGCTACGGTGATCCAGGCGATGGTCATCTCAAGACTGGACTACTGTAACGCCGTCTACATTGGCCTACCTTAAGCTAGTGCAAAATGCTACTGCTTGACTTCTTGCCGGGGAGCCGGCGAGATGTCGCATTACTCCATAATGCTTCCTGTGACGCTGAGCATTATGCTTATGATTGTTGCCGCTTGGCTACCGATTGAGCACCGATTGAGCACCGGATTACTTTCAAAGTGCTGGTTTTAACCTTCAAGGCCTTATATGGTCCAGGGCTGGCATACCTGAGGGCCCGCCTTACCCCCTATCAACCCTAGAGATCACTTCGGTCGGAAGACCAAAATCTGCTTGAAGTCCCTAATATCCGGACCTTTCGTCCGTCGGCCACCAGGCGCAGAGCCTTCACGATTGTGGCACCAGACTTGTGGAATGCTTTGCCGGTAGAAACACGAGCTATCCGAAGTTTACCTTCCTTCCGGAGGGCGTGTAAAACATGGCTTTTCCGGCAAGCATTCGGATCCTTTTGAATAATTGGGGTTCTGTTGTTTTAATTGTGTTTTATGTACATTGTGTCTGGTTGTTTTGCTCCGAGCTTTCGGGGAGTGGCAGTATACAAATCGGAATAATAAATAAATAAGCATTAGGAAGAACTTCCTGACTGTGAGAGTCATTCAGCAGTGGAACTCTCTGCCCCGGAGTGTGGTGGAGGCTCCTTCTTTGGAAGCTTTTAAACAGAGGCTGGATGTCCATCTGTCAGGCAGGGGCGGTCTAAGGCAATTTTAAATGGTAAGCGAACAGTATTTTGCCCCCCCAACATTATTTTGGCACACCCCGCCCCATGTAAAACAAATATACAATTACTAGCTGTACCCGGCACGCGTTGCTGTGCCCTATTTAGGAGATGCGAGATGTAAGGGTTGGAAATGATGTTACTTACGGTCTTGGTGGGGTCATGTAGGCATGAATGGCGCACTTTCTATGTGTGCTCCAAATGATGTCATCTGGAAGCATGAGTTGTATTGTCTTATATAGCGGAGGAAGTGGTTTGATTCTGGAGTGTGTCCACTCAGCAAAGCCTGTAGTGGTTGTGGAGGAGTGGCAAGTGGTGGGAGAGAGACTTTACCGGCTAGGCAGCACATGCCTGTTGTTTCTGCTGGGTATTTCAGGGCTTTGCAGTGTGTGCAGATGTGCGTTAGGGTGCCAATGTCGGCCTCTGGCGCCATGCTGTAGTCTTCTGCAGCGTTGTATCTGAAGGCTAGGCGGTGGAATTGGTTGTGGTGTTTTTGAAGTTTGTTTTCTGTGTTGCGACGTCGTGTTTCTGCGCTCCTTGCGCGCTGCTGTTGTGTTGCATTTCTGCGTCTTTGTTGTTCCTGGCTGCGCGCTTCTTCTTGTCGTGCAGTTCTTTGCGTTTGGTTCTCAGCTGTGCGTCGTGCAGTGACCTGTTGTCTGTGTCTCTGCTGCGCAGTGTGTTTCTGTTCTGGCGTTTGTTCTGCCCTTTTTTGTTTGATGGATGTAGCGTTGGGAGTGTGTCGTCCGATGCTGTTATTTTTATAAGGCATGGCTTGTCTTTTGGGTCAGAGTATGTCTGTGTGGAAGGAAGGAATGGTTTTTGTTTGTGGTGTTTGTAGGTGTTGTGTGTACGGGGTCCCGTAAGGTTGGTGGGATGGGTTGTGATTGGAAGTTGTGTTGTGTTGTGTGGGTAGGAATTTGCTGGAGAATTGCTCCCTCAGAGTTTGGTTTTGGCAGTTTAACCCTCAAACACCAACTGAAATCTCTCAGCATTCTATCCTAGCCTTGGATGGCTCTTGCCAGCGTTGCTATGGTTACAGCAGTTATGCAAATCCGCCCTTATTGGCAGCCAATCATGTTGTTCAGAATGTAGAGGCTGGGTGAGTCTTTGGCTGCCCCGGAGGATGCTGGTAAATGTAGTTTTATTTTTACTCGTTGTTTTGGGGGCCTTTTAGGTTGGGGGGGGGAGTTTCTTTGCTACAAACGTACCTTGCTTGAGGCCTATTTCTGTTGGCAAGTATTGTGTTTCCGCGTTGTATGGTTTCTTTGTTTGAGGTATACATCACATGACGAGAACCCATTTATATAATAGATATATTATACCATGCTCATACTATATTATATCATAATTATATTATACTACATTATGATATAATTACAATATATTGACATTATAATATAATATAAAAAAACAACAATATGCAATCCTATATTTCAAAAGTCACACTATTTTAGTTCGTTTTATCATGTGTATTTCACATTTATACATAAACACTATGCAGTCCTATCTATCAAATATAATAATCTTAGTTCATTTTGCAAAGTGTGTGATATTACTATACCTTTGGGTCCACCGGACTTACTATGTGTGAGTCTACTTTGATTTGAAATTGCTTCCTGTGACGCTGAGCATTATGCTTATGATTGTTGCCACTTGAGAAAGCCCAAGGCGAAGCGGATCGGGCCCTGCAGCTCAACCGTTGCGGCCCTTGGCTTTCCTGCACTTGCCATCTCTGGGCTACAAGCCACTCTACAGCAGTACAGCCTGGTTTGCTATCTAGCTCCAACGGGAGCATTTGGATTACAATTTTTGGTGATTGTGTGTGCTTTTGGGAACTCTTACGTTCTACAGATATACTTACCATTGGACCGCTCTTCTGCTACTCATCCGTTCCCTGTCGTGCACCCCCTTCCCCCTAGATTTCTAGAGGGTCAGGTGTACCACTAGACGTTGTCGGAACTTACGCATTGGACGCTTCATATCATCTTGCGAGTTGGACTATATGAACTACTTACTGGATACTTACCTGTTCCCCATCGTGCACACCCATCCTATATGCGTCTCCGAGGTATTTATGTTGATAGCAACTTGGTCTGTTGTATATTTATAATTATTCTTATGACATTTTGATATATGTGCTGATTATATATGCTTTATAGG
>JARBWK010000013.1:48797401-48800083 GCA_030556195.1 Anolis apletophallus
TTAATTACTAACGAAATTCGTTAGTAGTTCGTATGCCAGTGCATGCGCATTCCAGATGGTTTTGGCCTACAACTAATACTAACAACAGTTGGTGTCAGAATTAACACATATAGAGTACTAATAATAGACAAAGAGTCAATAGTATCAAAACATGGATTTGTAATCACAATCCCAAATATTGGGTAGCTTTAGACACTTTAGAATAGTGTAATAGTCAGGTGTTCTGTCAACACAGCGTTTGCTGCCTGAGTGCACACACATACATATTCTTTGGGGGGAGATTTGCTGCAGAATCTTCTCTATGAGCCGGGATTCTGCAGCAAATCTCCCAAAGAATATGTATGTGTGTACCCAGGCAAACGCCAACTTTGGCTTTTTCCGGGCTCAGAGAGAAGAGCCTTTTGCAGTTTGAGGAGGGACCACAGTCAGAATACTTCGGTTTGAATTTTACCTCTTCTTATACCCATTGTTATTGCTGCAGTATTATTGCATGTGCATGGAATGTAGGTATGTGACCAGTTGGATTACTTATAATATGAGGCACTTACAGTAGCATTCATTCTATGATACATTAGGTTGGTTTCTCACCCCGATACTCTTTGATGCTTTAGATCTGGCAGGCAGGAGGCAGGGAAGCCTGGAAAAAATGTAAACAGAGGTTTACTCAGTAAATCCACAAAGGAGGGTCCTTCATCCAAAGTGCCCTCCTTTTTGCAGATTTACTTCTGAGTAAAACTCTCTGTTTACATTTTTTTCCAGGCTTCCAGCGAAAGAAGGAGCGAAGTTTAGGGCTTGCCTTGCCATAATACTTATTGGCAAGGGAGGCGGGAGGGTGGTGAGAGAGAAGGAGGGTGCCCCCCCCCTTACGACCTAATAACGACACTTAAGAAAATCCTGGCCCCAGAGTTCTATAAAGAAAGTCCACTTCTTGGTTGGCGTTCCAGGTGCGGAAATACTCAAAAGTAGCATTTCTTACGAATTTCTTACGAATCATTTCATTTTCATAACTTTTTTCTCATGCCTAATATATATATATCTATATATGTGTGTGTGTGTGTGTGTGTATACATAGGTAAACAGTAGTGGGGAGGGGTTGCAGAAATGCAAAATACACACGGAGACAACAGGTTTCACCAAAGTATCAAAAGGTCATATAATTTCAAGTATATATGTACAGATTTAAGCAGTGATATACAACATATTCTTGGCCCACCCTTGAGGCGGATTATCCCTTTTGGGTCAATAAGAACAGTCAATACATGAAACAAAATCAGCGATTGAAGAGAAAGGGTAGGGGTCCCGGGAACTGAGTCCAAACGCCCGTAGGAGTTAATAATCAAAGTGAAAGCGAGTCAAGGTGCTGATGCGGTTCAGTAAGAGGTACTTGCGCGGTTGCGGATAATTCAGATTCAACTGAAGCCGTTCAGTATATGAATACTGGTGAGGTGGGGTGGAGGGATTGATTTTGTCATTTGGGAGTTGTAGTTGCTGGGAGTTATAGTTCACCTACAATCAGAGAGCATTCTGAACACCACCAATGGGGGAATTGGACCAATCCTGCCACACATGACCAACAGAAAATACTGGAAGGGTTTGGTGGACATTGACCTTGAGTTTTTGAAGTTGTAGTTTACCTACATACAGAGAGCTCTGTGGACTCAAACAATCATGGATCTGGACCAAACTTGGCACGAATATGAAATATGCCCAAATGTGATCACTGGTGGAATTTGGGAAAAATAGACCTTGACATTTGGGAGTTCTAATTGCTGGGATTTATAGTTCACCTACAATCAAAGAGCACTCTGAACCCACCAATGATAGAATTGAGTCAAACTTCCCACACAGAACCGCCATGACTGACAAAAATACTATGTTTTCTGATAGTCATTGGCGACCCCTCTGGCACCCCCTCATGACCCCTCCAGGGGTCCCGACACCCAGGTTGAGAAACACTGCCTTAGAGGAAATGGTCTCTTTGAGAATTTGCTATGTCCACCAATGTGGAGAGTCATTTATCCATAACTGTTGTCCTCTTGGCCACACTTTGAGGTTGGTTACTATTTTCATCTGTGAAATGTTGGAAGTTACATCACGGTTCTACAGTTGTGTGATGCAAAAGGGCCTCAAAACAGGTGCCGTGCCACGTATCTTCCCCAAATTAGGGCTGATGGTGACCCTGCTGTGATGGAACCAGTTAACAACATCCCCAACTCATCCTATTCTCTTGTCCTCCTTGTTGTTTTCTTCAGCTGAATGCTAGTTATTTTAACAGCCCTGGCAACAGGATGAAGCGGGGCTGGAAAACATTGCTTGCCCTTGCAATCTGTACATATATACTTGAAATTATATGACCTTTTGATACTTTGGTGAAACCTGTTGTCTCTGTGTGTATATACACACACACACACACACATATATATACTGTGTGTGTGTGTGTGTATATATATATATATATATATATATATATATGTTTATTTGTGGGATTAGCATAACTCAAAAACCACTGGACAAATTGCTGCCAAATTTGGCCACAAAACATGCTAATACTGACCCAAGGAGGGACCATCAGTCAAAAAAAACTAATTTCGTCATTTTAGGAGTTGTAGTTGCTAGGAGTTATAGTTCACCCGCAATCAAAGAGCATTCTGAACTCCACCAGTGATGGAATGGAATCAAACT
>JARBWK010000013.1:48800183-48957069 GCA_030556195.1 Anolis apletophallus
CAAACTGCACTGGATTCCACTCATCTAGCATATATAGTATAACTTGGCACAGAGTGGATTAGAATGTATATAATCAGGGTGTTAGTCTTCTATAACATGTGCCTTATTGATTCCAGGCACCAAAACCCTCTTTTTCAGAGTTGACGCACAGGTAGCATCACTTTCTGACTGTACTTTTTATGCTCGGAAAAGTACCAAACCTGCTTCACTGCGAGTCCCGGGGGCCTAGTCAGAAAAATCAAGTTGAGGATGCCTTGTTGTCAATTTTGGGCCTGGTCTGTGATGTATAGGGGCTACAGTGTTGTTTTGGAATTGAATGAGGTGAAGGTACTTCATATCCCATCATTCGTGGCCCATCCTGCCCTAAACCACACCAGGTTGTGAAGTGGGCCATTGTTCCCCTGTTTGCCAAGTTTGGTCGTGATCTGCCATTGCTGTGGGCCGCAGTTGGTGACTGCCCGAGGCATTTCCTTTTTCCTCTGAGGCACCTTGGAATGGTGGAATGTGGTTGGCCTATCACAAATGCAAATATCATTTCAGTGGCAACCAACCCCCTCTGTCTGGGGCCGTAGCATGTTGGAGTTCTGAGGCTGGCCAATCAGAGCCCGTTATGCAAATAATCCCACAGTGGCAGCCAATCGAAACGCTTGCAGATATTCCTCCCTCCACTTGGTCGCTCAGCCGCACCACCGCCCACAAACACTGACATTTATTATATGTAATAGATTATATGTATGTTCTGCACATTGTTTGTTTTATTGAATTGTGTTGTAAACCACCCCAAGCCGCTGGGAGTGGCAGTATACAAGTCCAAATAAATAAAGAAATAGTTCCTTCGCTGTTCTAGGGGGGCTGTGCAATTTCAAAAAAAAAGCAAACTGTAAGTAAGACAGTTTTGTCACATTTTAACTGAGCATGTCATGAACAGACATGAATCCGAATCTCATGAAACTGAAATTTAATTGAGGCTTGCAAAGAACTGTGGTGAGAATGAAAAGGAAGGGAAAATGATAAAGAAGAAAAACTCTTTCTGATCGGTAACAGCTTCCTGATCTTAGTTTTTCCACCTGCCTGCTTCCCTTATTACACTTCGTCCTCCCCTTTCCTTCGCAACCTTAAATGGATGAACTTGGTACACTGAGGCAAGAGACCAAGGATATAAATTACCTAGGAAACTGGGCAAACCTCGCTTTTTACACACGTTATTCTGTGATGTTGCAACACAGTACGAGAAGAAAATACGATATAGTTATCGCTCTAGGGCAGTGTGTCCCAACCTTTTTTGAGCCGCGGCACACTTTTAACATTAAAAAAAATCCGGGGGCACACCACCAACCAAAATGACACAAAATGACACTCTAACACAGTAAAGTACGGCTGGGGGATGGTGGCCTGCTGGGAGTGCCGAACCCGGGAGAGGGGGAGGAGCCAGGCCATGCCATGCTTCAGGCCATGCCATGCTTCAGCGGTGGCAGAGCCAGCACAATGCTGCATTGGCACTGCCCCCTTAAGGCTGGAGAAGCTGTGGGAGAGCTGAAGCTGGGGAAGGGGGTGTAGCGAGGCCACGCCATACGCCGCCCTCTCCCCCAGCTTCAGCTTCCACAGCTTCTCCAGCCTTAAGGGGCAGTGCCAAGCCAGCGGTGGCAGAGCCAGCACAATGCTGGCTTGGCACTGTCCCCTCAAGGCTGGAGACGCTGTGGAAGAGCTGAACCCGGGGAAGGGGGTGGAGCCAGGCCATGCCATGTCCCGCCCCCTCCCCAGCTTCAGCTCTCCCACAGCTTCTCCAGCCTTAAGGGGGAAGTGCCAAGCCAGCGGTGGCAGAGCCAGCACAATGCTGGCTTCGCACTGTCCCCTCACGGCTGGAGAAGCTGTGGGAGAGTTGAAGCTGGTGAAATGGGTGGAGCCAGGCCACGCCATGCCCTGCCCCCTCCCCCCAGCTTCAGCTCTCCCACAGCTTCTCCAGCCTTAAGGGGGCAGTGCCAAGCCAGCGGTGGCAGAGCCAGCACAATGCTGTCTTGGCACTGTCCCCTCGAGGCTGGAGAAGCTGTGGAGAGCTGAAGCTGGGGAGGGGGTGGAGCCAGTCCACGCATGCCCCACCCCTCCCCCGGCTTCAGCTCTCCCACAGCTTCTCCAGCCTTAGGGGCAGTTCAAGCCAGCGGTGGCAGAGCCAGCACAATGCTGCATTGGCACTGCCCCTTAAGGCTGGAGAAGCTGTGGGAGAGCTGAAGCTGGTGAAAGGGGTGAAGCCAGGCCACGCCATGCCCAGCCCCTCCCCAGCTTCAGCTCTCCCACAGCTTCTCCAGCCTTAAGGGGGCAGTGCCAAGCCAGCGGTGGCAGAGCCAGCACAATGCTGTCTTGGCACTGTCCCCTCGAGGCTGGAGAAGCTGTGGGAGAGCTGAAGCTGGGGAAGGAGGTGGAGCCAGGCCGTGCGATGCCCCACATCCTCCCCCCGGCTTCAGCTCTCCCACAGCTTCTTCAGCCTTGGGGGGCAGTGTGAGTGAGGGGCGGGAGTCATGGCCTCCGTCCCCGGCACTGCTCTCCACCATGACTCCCGCCCATCGCTCGCTGAAGCCACGCAGAGGTGGAGGAGCATGAGTGGTGGACAGGCTTCAGTGGGCGGGGCTCCTCCTCCACGTGGCTTCAGCGAGCAAGGGGCAAGAGTCATGGCGGGAGTCATGGCGGATTGGAGGCTGGCTGGGAAAGCTTCGCTGCCGCCCGACCCTTCCTCCTCCTCCCCCAAGCAGCAGGAGTCCGGCAGGAGGAGAGGGGAAGGAAGGGGGGCAGAGAGCATTTTTTGTGGCACAGCAGGAGGTCCGTCACAGCACACTACTGTGCCGCATCACAGCGATTGGGAAACACTGCTCTAGGCAGTTGGGGAACATGCCATTCAAACTGTATCTTATTGGATAAGTTGGGGCCCTTCCACACAACCCTATATCCCAGAATATCATAGCAGAAAATCCTACAATACCTGCCTTGGATTTGGTTATCTGAGTCCACACTGCCATATATTCCAGTAAAAAGCAGATAACGTGGGATTTATTCTATTTATTTTATTTATTTATGACATTTATATGCCACCCTTCTCACCTCGAAAGGGACTCAGGACAGCTTACAAGTAAAATGTAAATACAATCTATATATATAAAGGAGACACGGTCGTGGGATGTCGTATATGCACGGCCAAACCATCACCCCCCCAAACACAAATCCCACGACACACATTCCCCCAGACCACGAGGTACAGACATAACACAAAAAACCCACCTCACTAACTTGCAACCCCCCCAAAAACAGCCCCCAAAAAACGGCCATTGACTCCCGTTCTGCGCTGGCCACGAGCACAGAACACAGTGAGAGCCATCGCGCAGGCGCACTACAACCCCCCAACACCACAACGCAGGACAGAGAGACAGCAAACACACTGCGCACTCTGACTCCCCCCCCAACCCCCAACCCATTCCGTCCCCCTCTCTCCCCACACACCATCAACTTCACCGCGCAGCCGCTCTCTGCCGCATCGGTCGCTTCTGCGGCTCTCCGGGGAAGCAACACTGCAAAAAACAACAAAAAACTACAAAAAAACATGGCGGCCGAACCACTTCCGGTCCGGCCGAAAAGGCTCCGACGGAAGTCAATCCGTCAGAAAAAGGGTCCGGCCGGAAACTGATGCCGCATACCGGAGGTTCCGCCCCCGCCTGGCCCGAGGTGCCGCCAGGAAAAATGGCGGCCGCCACGGAGCAGCGGCTACCACAAGGAGACCTCCTGGTTACTCCGATAAGACGCCGCCCCGGAGCCTGCCCTCCGGAGGACGGAGGGTGAAGAAGGACGAGGCCTGGGGACGCAGCCTCGCCGCTACTGCCCTCCGGATGGCAGAGGGTGAAGAGGAAAGGACCGGGTCGCTGCTGCCGCCTTTTTCTCTCCTCAGCCCCCTTCTTCTCCTCCATCAGCCTCAGGACCTTTCCTTCTCCCCCTCAGCCGATGGCCCCAAACCCCCCACGTCAGCCCCAGGCTCCTTCTCTTCTCCCCTCACCCTCAGCCCCTTCTTTTCCTCTCTCAGCCTCAGACCCCTTCTTCCCCCCTTTCCCCACCTCATGTGTATGCACACATGCACACACATATACAGAACCATACACACACATACATATATAAACACACATACCATATATACATATACACCCACATATATATACACTACATACACACATATACACATGCACACACCCACCAAGACCATAAGTAGCATCATTTCAAACCCTTATATACTCAGACTTCCCCGCATCTCCTAAATAGGGCACAGCAACGCGTGCCGGGTACAGCTAGTATATTATATTATTGCCATAGCACAATATTAATATTATATATTACATTGTTCTATAACATTATACTGTAATATTATTAGTAATATTACATGTAAGATAAAATATATAATTATAATATCATATTAGTAGTAGTATATTGTAGGGGTGGATATCTCCGGTTTTAAATACTTTGTAATCCGTTAATTTTTGTATTCAAAATTAATTTCAAAGTGTTTTAACCCTCGGGGCCCAACCCGGAAGTGTAATTTCTATACCGAACCTGGGCGCCGGCATTTTTCTAAAGGTCACGTTATTAGGTCGTTTTTCCCCTCTCAGTTCCCAACTCGTGAGAGGAGACTGGAGGGCCTTGAGTCGCGTTAGTTCTCGGCAGGGAAGGAGGTGGACGCAGATCAGAAGTAAAGCGGGTTCAAGGTAACCCACGCTGCTTCTGATCTGGCAGGGGAGTGAGTATGCATCGATCTGGGGGGGGGGCAGGGAGAAAGCTCTCTCTTCTTCCCTCCATGCCCCTCCCAGCTGAGACGTATCGCACATTAAATATAATGCGGGATGCTTCTGAGCTGGGGGGGGGGGGAGGGAAGAGAGCAAGCCTTCCATTTTAGCCCCCCTGGGTTTCCAGCTGAGAGGCATTTCTGATTAAATTTAATCCGAGATGCTTCTGACCTGGGGGGAGGGAGGGAAGAGTGGAGCAAGCTCTCCATTCCAGCCTCCCAGCTGGCTTAACAAATAAAAACAAAAATTCGTTAGTAATTACGTTTCAATTACGAAATTTATTTAAATTTTTTCGAAATAATTTCTATAACGACCCAGCAAGGGAAATTCCCCCCCTTCACGAGTTTAGAATCATTTTTAATGGATCAACCACCCCTAGTATATTGTATTATACTAGGGGTGCGAGGAGGAAGGAAAGCCCCACCCCCGGAGCCGGTGCCGCGCATGCGTGGCAGTGGCCCCAAGGGCGGGGCCTCCCCATGGCTCCTCCCTCCCTCCCTCCTAAAGCCATCATGCCAGCCTCAGAAGCGGCTGAAATCGCCCTTTTCAGGCCGGTATGACGGCTTTAGGAGGGAGGGAGGAGCCATGGGGAGCCTTCCTGCGGCTCCTCCCTCCCTCCTAAAGCCATCATGCTGGCCTGAAAAGGGTGATTTCGGCCGCGTCTGCGGCCGGCAGGACGGCTCCCCACGGCATTGGCGCCGGGGGTGGGGCTTTCCTTCCTCCTCCTCATGCTGGCGAGGAGGCGGGCGCGGGGCAGAGCCGGGGGTGGGGGCAGAGCCTTTGGAGCCGAGGGGAGCAGAGCAAGAGGGGCGGCGGGGCGGCCGTGGATGGCACTTCCGCTGCCACGCGCATGCACACTTTTTTTGGAATTTTTTTTTTAAATGGGGGGGGGATCCGTATCTGCTGCCCCCCCATGGCCTAGGGTGGCCTTATGGGTAATCTGGGCCTGGGCAACCCTTGATGATATTGGAGGCACGATGGAAGTGCCTTCCTGGCCCCTCTCTTCACTCTGATCTCAGAGCAGTGGTTGGTGGTGGTGGGAGCTCCCAAATGATGATATATCTTAATTTGTGTCTAGGCTAACCCAGATTTGTGAGTCTGGTCCCATTATCCCTTGGTTGGTCAGCAATGACCTGATGTACAAAGTGCTGAAGCCCATTCACGGGGCCTTTCGTGGAGATCGGCTTCCTTCTTGCAAGGTGTCCCTCGTTTCCAGATCAGTCAGAATCCTTTAGGAAGGTCCGTGGTGATTCTATCCGCATGGGCTTTGCAAAAAAGCTTAGGACATTTACACACAGTTGGCAAAGCAACTCTCACTTCAATCCATTTTTGTGAGAAGAATGTCGAATCCACTTCGGCCCCAAACTTATTTCAAAAGAAATGCGATCGTACCTTAAGTTCTGCAGATTTTTTTTTCTTGCAGAGTTTTACTCATTTTAATTAACTTGCAGTGGAGCCGAGGTCCTGGCAGGCTTTGATCTTGCCAGTTCAACTTTCGTGTAGTCTATCACAAATGCCAATCACCTTGCTTCTCCTTGTCAAGAAAGGAACTTTAAATGGAACTGAAAAGCATATTTGAGATTGGATTTAACACACTGTGCCCAAAACTTTGGGTACATGAGACACACTTTTTCCCCCTTCAGATTAAAATTGGAGGCAACACTCGGCTTTCAGGAATATTCTGCTACTCTTCTCGCTGCAAAAGCAGTCAAGGTTACAACAGGTTATCTGCCATGTACGGCTGAGTAAATTCACATATTCTCTGAAGTGAAAGCTGGAAAATCTGTCTAAAAGCAAGCATGATCCAAAAGCAGACGAAGGAGTGAAGCCTAGGTCATACATAGTGGATGAAGTCAGGGTCGAAGGTCAAACCTGGGCATAAAAGTAATTGGGAGCCAGGTATCAGGACAAAGCAAGATCCGTCGGGCAGCCAGGCTCCACCGGGATGAGAAGACTTGTGTTGCTATGAGAAGTTCAGACCTTGTATCATTCTTAATGAAGAGCGCTCTCTCGGCAAATCAAGACTTTTTAGAATTTGAGGAAGTATCTGCCTTTTAGGGCAATTCCTCCATCTTGAGACCAAAAAAAGAACGAGGTCTTTTGTGCATTATGGGGAAGGTGTTGCACTTCAGATCTGGAACATACCTCCCCCCCCCTAGATCACACACTCAAGCAATTTCAGTAAAATACTTTTATTTAGAATAAAGAATTGTCCAACAGGCGGCCCGCGGGCCGTACACGGCCCGCCAGCCCCTTTCCTTCGGCCCCCTAACCTATTTTAATAAAAAATAAAAATAGAAAAAAAATAAAATAAAAAATAAAATAAAATACCCACTTCCGGGTTCAGAGCAAGTATCGCAAGACTACGCAATCCACACGGGATTTCGCAGTCAACGCAAGCGTGATCTCGCATAGAGATGGAAATCCCGTAGGTAGCTGGTGAAATCCCGTGTGGATTGCGTAGTCTCACGATACCTGCTGTAAATAAATGTCGGCTACTCTCCTCCTGGATCCCTTTTGCCCACGGACGCGATTAGGAGCTTCTTCGGCTCCCTTGCTCGCCACCTGGCTCGCTCGCCACCTGGCTCACTCACCCGCCGCCTCGCTTGCTCGTCGCCTGGCTCACTCGCCCGCTGCCTCACTTGCTCGCCGCCTGGCTTGGTCGGCGGCTGGCTTGCTCGCCCGCTGCCTCACTTGCTCGCCGCATCGCCTGATCGCCGCCTTGCACGTGGTCCGGCTACTCCTATCCAGCGCATTGGGAAAGGTAGGCCGAAGCAGGGGGCTTAAGGGGAAGATGAGTTTGTGAATATATACATGTGGCAGGAATGGAAGAATAATAATAATAAATGTATTTTATTAGGGATAAAGGGGAAGATGGGGTTGTGAATACATACATGTGGCCATTTATTTATTTATTTATTTTATAATTAATAACGCAACTAGTAATTGTAAGTATATTGGAGCCCGGGGAGGGGGCGGAGCTGGGGAGAGGGTGGAGCCGGGGAGGGGGGAGCAGGGGGCGGAGGGGAGGGGCGGAGCCGGGGAGGGGGGCGGAGCCGGGAAGGGGGGCAGACCCCAGTTGATCAGTGACCGGTAATCAGGCCCCTGGGTTGGTAGAAGTTGGACAGCCCTGGTCCATAGGATAAGAGGTAAAGCAAAAAGTAAGCCCAAAGGTAAATCTGGTAAAGTTCTTAAACTGGAGTAAATCCCAAGGGAAGCAATCCAAAAACCATGGCAGGCCACTCTAGCAGCCGGAACAAGAACTTAGAGTCCAAGGCACTGTGGCAACGGTCAAACGGGAACGTGGTCAGCAGGCAAATTCACTCCTGCGGTCAACTTGAACCTGAGATCATGAGCATGAACATCCAAGCCAAACGTTGCTTCAGCTCTGGTGAGATCTTCCCCGGGCCAGTCTCTTAAAGAAATCTATTTTCTGTGGGACCACTGAATTCCCCGTCGCAAATTCCAATCTCTCCTGGAAGATCTGATATTAGCAACACACAAAACACGTGGGGATACTTATCAGGAAGTAACTCAAAAACACATTAAGCAAACCTTAATAATCAATACATTAATACCACAATATGAAGTGTTGTGAACCAAATATACCCTATATCCATAAGCAATAAACTGAGACCAATGTCCCACCTGTCAATGTCCGGACAAGCTCCGTGGGTGTGGGCAGCGACCCTGGTCAGCCTGGTTGAGCTATGCTCGTTTGGAGGAGGGGGAGAGAGAGCAATGTAAACAGACTGATAAACAGACTAGCAGACAATGAGCAATGCAGTGGAAACCGCCCCCTACAGTCGATGGATCATGCACATTGATAGAATAATTTACAATGTAAGAGTCACTGATGGACGTGCACCAATGATATAGAACCAAGGTCCGCAGTGTGCCCTCCCCAGTACCGTCACAGCTGGGTGCTGCTGAGCAGATGCAAGTTGTCGCGGGTGGGTCAGTGCAAATGCCGTCCGATCTGCTCACGGAGGTGAACCGTGGCGATGCCAATGGGAGGAGAGAACGCGGACGCCGCTGCTTCCTGGGCTCCAGCAGCGCGGCTGGGCAAAGGCCAAGCCGCTTCCACGTTTTCCCAGGCCTGCAGAAGATGGAACAGGCGATCGTGAGGTCACGGGCCGATGACGTCACATGTCCCAGCGCGTGCGTGCTGACGTCGGGGCAATGGGACGTGCGTGGGAGGTCCGTAACGAGGTGATGCAGCGTAACCAAGGAGATGGATCCCAAAGGCAACGGGGAGAGCCTGGCGAAGGCAAGCAGGCCGAGAAGCCCAAAACTGGAGAATCCGCTGGGCTGATGGGGGTGGCCTCACCCTTCCTCTGCTGAGGTGAATGCCTCAGATCCGGGCAGCTGTGGGTGCGCCGAACACGCCTTCGGGCTCCTCCTGGAAGCAGCGGGCGATGTGTAGGAGTGATATTAAAGGCGTCAGGTCCACAACCACATATATCAATATCAAAAAATAATTTATTCAGGTCGCAGAAAAATGCTGTGAGACCCAAGCGGTTTGTCATAAACCAAAGAAGCACCAATACAATCTTGCCAGTATATAGGGGGGTGGAAACCCAATAGTGGGGCTGGCTGCACCCACAATGGTGGTACAAAAACGCCAACGGATCAACTGCACATTATGATGATTGACACCGTAAGGCAACAATATCCTGTCTTTTAAAATATATTTTTATACCGATTTCTAGTCTGATTTTAAATAACTGTTTACTGGGGAGTTGTCCTTCTCCTCTTAGGGCGCTTGTGCCCGCTTTGTGCTGGTCTGTGACCGTAATAAAGTTTTGATTTGATTTGAACTGCACATTATGGGAGGATCCCTCAATCCGTTTCGCTGGTTAAATTATCCGCTTCTTCAGGGCGTCTAAGGATTAACACATCTGAAGTATTGGTGAAGATATATACAACGGCTGTATCAATTAGTCAACATCAAGTACATCAAAAATGTGGATGGTTTCCACCAAGTCACAAATGACCCAAAGGTCTGATCTGATATTAGCCCTTCTATCAAAATCCACCAGCTTGTTAGCAGGCCCAGGTGGACTCATATCTTGCTGAGAAAGCTCATCCTCCCTATTTCTCGGGGGCTCAGATGGCAAGGGAGTAAGGTTCCCGTGAGAGTCAAGGTTACTCGAGTTCTCGCTGGCTGTCTCGGAACTAACTTCCATGGAATCATCGTTAACCCCTTCTTCAGGCCAATACCCATGCAGCCAGTCATTGTCCCAAGCCAATTCCACATTTACAAAAATGTCCCCCTCAGGCCATTCACCCTCCCCATTCTGGCCCTGATCCACTGGCACCACTGGTGCCTGTGTCTGACCACTAGGCTGGGGCACTACAGAAGGTGAAATCCCTGCACTTGATTTTGATAACTCTTGGCCCCCCAAATCCCCAACAACTCTTTTACAAAGTATGATTTGGGGACAATTTTTACCCGCAATCATGGATAATGTCCCAACTCCCAACACCCATAGACAGACCCATTGTGAAAAAAAAATCTCAACAGTTAGGCGGCAGTGGGTGCATCCAACATGGCAGTGTTTCCCAACCAGTGTGCTACGGAACACTAGTGTGCCATGAGAGATCATCAGGTGTGCCGTGGGAAATTAGATTCTTATCTATCTGATGTCATGTATAAAGTTTGCTACTCTGTCTCCGGAACCTCAGCGCACGGGTCCCTGTTTCCGGGAGGGCCGCGCAGTAGGGCGGACCTGTTTGGGCCCGTTCCCTTCCATTCCGCTCCAGCGGGGAACACTTCCGGTCCAGCCCAGCCCAGCCCTGTTGGCGCTGTGCAAGGTGTGAGTCAGAGAGCAGCGGAGCCCGAGCGCTGAAGGCAGGCAGGCAGGCAGGCAGGCAGCCGGAGGGGCAGGTAGGCAGGCAGGGAGTCAGCCAGCTAACGGGGGAAAGGAGGGAAGGCAAAAATATGGGTCCCCCAAAGGCCATCCAGCCTGAGCCCCTTCAGCCAAACAGGAAGGCACCACCCAAGTCATCCGGACAGATGGGCATAGAGACTCTGGCTATACATTAAGGCAGGCAGCATCTTTATTAAGGGCTTGGAAGAAGGTTTAGACTAGATATGGTCAAACTTGGGCCTTCCTCCAGGTGTTTGGGACTTCAACTAATATTGCGATATAATCGTGATAATACAAAGGGGTATGTAATTGTTGTACTCTGACAATGACATAGTAGGTTGTATTTGATATTATAGTAATATACGTATATTGTGTATACATATAATATTGATAAGGTTGCAATGTAATGCAATATAATAATAATAATATACTATATAACTATATATTTTGTGTTCATCGAAACAGGCCCAAGTTTCACACTAAGTGAGTGTATAAATACATTTAAAAACATATTAACTATATGTATTACTGTGTTAGAGTGTCATTTTGTGTCATTTTGGTTAGTGGTGTGCCCCAGGATTTTGTAAATGTAAAAAATGTGCCGCGGCTCAAAAAAGGTTGAAAAACACTGCAACATGGAAGTATTCATAAGCCCAATGTTCCCTGATATTGATCACTCTAAAATTGCAATTATAGCTGTTGTATCAAATTTAACACAGATATTTCAAAGTGGATAACTGGCCTTGTGGTGTGGTCAGTTCAGCAAGTCTGAAGGTGATTTCAATATAAACTCTAAACAGGAAGTTTTTTTTAATCCAGGATGGTAGTTTGTTCTTCAAGTTACCTTCCCTTGGATATCCTGTTTCCTTGGCTAAATACAGTTGCAAGGACCCCTTTTGGGCTTTTACAGCAGCCATTATAATTCCCTCCTCTTCCAGCAAAGACAAATAAAATAATATTAGTGTCCTTGGAGAATCTTCCAAGACAGCATGACTATTGTAGCCTTTATTACGGCCTGTGTTGTAGTGTCATTACTTTGTCTAGGAATAATTTTCAAACCGGTATGATTATTTTGAATTGTCACAAACAAACGGAAAGGGGAAAAGGGAAACTCAAAATAAACTAAGTATATTTACTTCAAATATATGATATATTTGAAAGGTTGTGTCACCTTTAAAACAATTTAAACAATTTAAAACAAGATGCCGCTTGCCTCCAAACGCTGGGTCTTTTCCGATTCACTTCCTGAGTCGGAACAAAGATGGCGACAGTGGCTTCGAAATTTTTATTTATTTTTATTTATTTATTATTGGGCTTCTATGCTGCCACTCCCGGGAGGCTCGGGGCGGCTCACAAGCGCCGGAAAAAACGGAATAAAACAACATATTAACAAATTAAAACACGGCAATAAAACACAATATGATAACAGCGAGGTTAAAAACTTGGTGTGTAAACACAATACCACAGGTAATGAATACAAACATGGCAGGCTATGCAACAGGCAAAACCTACAGGTCAAAGGCCTGCTGGAATAAGGAGGTCTTGTAAGCCCGTCTAAAAGGAAGCAAGTCCTTGATGGCGCGCGTTTCAGCAGGGTGTAGCACAGCAGTTCTCGTTTGTGCCTGGGGACCTGGGAACAGCACCGGGAGTTCCATTAGCATTAGGGCCTGCACCGGCAGAGAGAGATTCTGAAGAGGATTTGGAAGGGTTACCTGAAGATGCGTTTCCCATCACTGGGCCCCTTTCTCCCACCGAAAGTTTGGCTTGGGATGAAGGTTGGCCTGGCCCCTATGAAGACATAGATGATAACCAGGTGCAAATGGAAAGCAGTGATAGGGGAAGTTATGAACACCCGGGGAGGATCGCAGGAGCTTTTGAGTGAAAACATGGAAGAAAGCGGCTGGGAAGATTCTAGGGAGGAGAGCTCTCATGCAGATAGTGACCCAGCTGCTGAGAGGCAAGGTCGAACCTTTGATAGGAGAAGTAGCAGTGAGTCCAGGAGAAGGGGATGGCACCGCAGCCTAGACAGGCCGAGGTCCGTCAGCAAGGATTGGAGAAGACAAGGCCTAGAGCGTCGCGGACCTCGGCCGACAGATTAAGTATAGCATCCGTGGGAACCAATCCCCAGTGCTTCGGCCACGTCTCTTCTGAGCAGATGTGTAGCGAAGTGGGTCCACGGAGCTAAGTTGGCTAGTGGCCACCAAGTCTTGCCTTGCTTTTATCTTGCCTTGGTTCTGAATCCGCATTGAGCCTTGCTTAAGCCTTTTGGATTACCTTGCCAAGCCGTTTTGGACATTGATTGCTTCAAGCCTTTTGGATTACCTTGCTATTCTTATGGACAATATACCTTTTGGACTGTTTTATATTCAATAAAGTAGTTAGCCTTTAATCCGTCTCTGTGTGTGTGATTAAGGGGCCGGTCAAGTCCATGCATCGTGACAGAGGGAGGGCATTCCACAACGTGGGTGCAATGACGGAGAATGCCCTCCTACGGGTTGCTGTCAGTCTCGCAAACTTCGCAGAAGGGACATCTAAAAGGTTGGTACCTTCCGACCGCAGTGATCTCGTAGGGCAATATGGGGAGAGACGGTCCCTCAGATACGCTGGCCCCAGGCCGTGCAAGGCCTTAAAGGTGAGCACCAACACTTTGAAGGTGATCCGGTGCTCGATTGGAAGCCAGTGCAGACCCTGCAAGGTGGGTGTTATGTGACTACCAGCTGGCGTGCCAGACAGGAGTCAGGCGGCAGAGTTCTGCACCAGCTTGAGCTTCTGGGTCGCCGACAGAGGAAGGCCAACATAGAGAGCGTTACAGTAGTCCAGTCTCGAGATGACCGTGGCTTGGATCACCGTGGCCAGGTCGTTCCGGGATAGATAGGGGGCCAGCCGTCTTGCCTGTCTAAGGTGGAAAAAAGCAGACTTGCTGACCATGGAGACCTGGAAAGAAATGGCAAGGATACTTCAAGGTTCCCAAATCGCTTCGAAATTGCTTCAAAAAGGAATTTGATCCGAATTTAATCCGAATTACAAAGATTCCAACTGGACCTAGCCTAGTGCACATATAGGTGCTGCCTGGATGCACCCTTATTGATCTGTGGATAAGTTGTACCAGTTATTTGGGTTTTATTCTTAACAAATATTTCTAGACCCATACATGGGTGTATACAATAAATGCGGATACTTTAGTGTAATAATAAGATAATATTATTTGACAACCTTTTCCCCTTTCTCTCCACCCTCTCCATTTATTAACACGAGAAATAGAGACACGAGCCTTTCTAGCCAGGCGAACCCTTCCAATAATGAAACAAATTGAAGGGTTTTAAACGTATTAACAATTGCCAGATCTGATTTATTTTATAGAGCCAGAAGCTCAATTAACTAACTCAAGGATGATCCTCAGTATAAATGATAACCTTAAAACAAAATTGCTGTACAAGCAACGCATGCAAAGAAGGAAAATTACAGATCGCAAGAGGTGTGATAAAAGAAAGAGAGAAAAAGTTACATTTAGCAGGTGAAGGAGGCCACTCCCTCAACACGGCCAAATGCAGCGCTTTCTATTCAGCTTTCGAATACAAACATGTTTTAAACATGCATGTTTATAATTAATAATAATAATAACAACACTTTATTTATATCCCACCCTTCTCACCCTGAAGGGGACTCAGGGCGGATCACTGCTGGCGAACCCGGGAAGCTCTTAAAGCGTCCCGGGGAGGCCCAAACTGCGGTCCTCTGAACCGTAGATACAGAGACCCCTGGGTCTCCGTATCTCCGGGTCAACAGATCACCTCTAAACTGGTGCCATTCTTTGCCTAGACCAGGGCTGTCCAACTGCCGGCCCTGCAGGTGTTTTGGACTTCAACTCCCAGAAATCCCACCCAGTTTACCAGCTGTTAGGATTTCTGGGATTTGAAGGCCAAAACACCTGCAGGGCCGGCAGTTGGACAGCCCTGGCCTAGACTAATTTTAAGACTAATGGCTATCTTACTTTCTCCATTTTGGAATTCTGCGCTCTGGAAAAAAACATTTTGTTTCAGAAAACCTCATGTGGAGATGACTCCAACCCATGGCTCCATGCCTCTGCAATGGATGTGCCCTCATTTCATGTATGTCCAGAAGCCTGCCAACACCGGGGGGGGGGCTGCTGAGGTCACCCCTTGTGACTCCCGGACCCCGACAGGTCATTCTGGCCCTTGGATTTAATTGGATTTATAATTGTCTTCTCTTCATTGAATGGACTGCAACCTCCAGCACTCACAAGTGACTCCAACATGCTCCCCATTGACTTTTATGAACTTTCCCAACTTTCATGAACTTCTTGAAAACTTTTATCAACTTTTTGAAGGAACTTAGTGTGGGGTTCCAGCCTGGTGGGCTTGG
This sequence comes from Anolis apletophallus, assembly GCA_030556195.1. Taxonomy (NCBI): domain Eukaryota; kingdom Metazoa; phylum Chordata; class Lepidosauria; order Squamata; family Anolidae; genus Anolis; species Anolis apletophallus. The sequence goes on from JARBWK010000013.1 coordinate 48,815,251, forward strand.
GGAGATCCCGGGGGGTCCCGGACCAGGTATCAGCTGACCCAGGAGAGTTAGAGGATGATGGATGGCCTGGTGCTTATGATACTTCTGAGGAGAGCCTGCAATGGGATAATACAGGGTTGCCAGCTTATGGGACTTCAGGTGAGTTTAGTGAAGATTCCATGGAAACGGACTCAGATAGTTATGAGAAACCAGGCGGCCTTGGGTCGCAAGAAAGAGTGGCTACTCCTGGGGGTTCTGTGTGGGAAATTTGGCCCAGTTCTATCATCGGTGGGGTTCAGAATGCTCTTTGATTGTAGGGGAACTATAAATCCCAACAATTACAACTCCCAAATGTCAAGGTCCATTTCCCCTGAACTCCATCTTCATTCATATTTGGGCATATTTATTTATTTATTTATTTATACATCAAACTTGCATACCGCCACTCCCGGAAGGCTCGGAGCAGTTTACAGCAGTTGAGGTACAACCAAAGAAAGGGGGGGGAAGGGGGAGGAGGGGGGAAGAGGGGGCAGAGTCCAGCAGCGATAGCCAGTTAAGGCCCCGTCCCGCCATCAAAGGATGGCAGGCAGGGAGGCCCTAGCGAGATCGCCGGTACCCGGGTACGGACAAGAGATGGCACCCGCAGACTACCAGGCGGTCGTCTGCATTGAGTGTCCAAGCTCGCCCGTGGGCTGTCCATACCAGCTGTCATCTTGGCCAGGTTTACCGCTCGGGGCTCCGGCTGTCTATAGTCGGAGCTCCAAAAGGTCCTTGATCAAAAGGTCCTCCAGGGCCTGGCCAACTCTGATGTTGAGTGCCTCTTCTTCTTCTCCAAAGAGTCCAACGGGTCGGGGGGAGGTCTGGTCCTGGGGGCTCGACCCTCTCGGCGGGGAGCCACTCCTGCCTCCCATTCAACTCGGCGCTTCTGCATCCGGCGCCGCCGCCTCCTCTTGCGAGGGCCTTGTTTCTTCCGGGCGGGGTTCCCGTTGGGGCGGGACTTTCAGAAGGTAACTGCTTCCGGGTCCTGCTCCTTCTTCTGGGCCAAGCACATGGTGCCGGAGGGCGTCTTCAAGGCCGGCCACCATGCTGTGCCACTCCATTTCGAGCTGGCTCCCCCCAGCTTCTTGCAACACGGCGTCGCAAGAAGTGTTCATGCCAAGTTTGGTCCTGATCCAACATTGTTTGAGTCCACCGTGCTCTCTGGATATAGGTGAACGACAACTCCAAAACCCAAGGTCAATGCCCACCAAACTCTTATAGCATTTTCTCTTGGCTTTGGGAGTTCTGTGTGGGAAGTTTGTGTGTTTCTGCCATTCCTGCCAGGATATCTATGTTGTGTTCATCGAAACAGGCCCAGGTTTCACACTGAGTGTAAAAATACATTTTAAAAACATATTAACTATATGTATGGCTGTGTTAGAGTGTCATTTTGTGTCATTTTGGTTGGTGGTGTGCCCCAGGATTTTGCAAATGTAAAAAGTGTGCCGCGGCTCAAAAAAGGCTGGGAAACACTGGCCTAGGAAGCACGGGCTTGTAGAACGCTTCTGCATAACACAACTCATTGGCCAAGTAGTACAGCCAATTTTGGAAAGCTTCTTCCTATATACCTTAAAATATTTAATCCTGTCCAAACCATGTACAACTGAAGCCCAAAATCATTAGCAGCCTATCTTGAATTACAAGCAGAGACAAACCCGTTGTGTAAAGATCGTTTTTCCAAATCCCGTTGTCTAATTTTATTCAAGTCAAATGCACTGACAATTTCATAACAGGATTGGATAAAGACAAAAGCCGTACGAATCAGCCAGTGTATTTTTTTTGAAGAGATACCTCTACAGTTTTTTTTATCAAGCCTCAGGATCTTAACTGAATTTGCAGAGCACTCCTTGTCTCACTAAAGTAAATGTTGATTACAAGGGGGAATCTTTGTGAGAAACAAATAAGCCGGGTTCTTTGTCTAGCCCTCGAACGAGGCAAAGCCGCCAAGGAAACAGGGCGCATTTGCATAATGCAGTTGGGGAAAATATAGAAATACATTTCTACAGGGAAACGAAGTTATTGCAATCTGCTAAATCTTAGAGGACTAAATGGAAAAGACAAGAGTGCTTGACTTAACTAGGAGCAGAAAGAGAAAACAATGTTGGGATAGAATGACAAGTGATTTTATTCGGATTCAGAGAAGACAGAAACAGGGGAGACGGCAAATGGGTGGGTTCCAGTTTACAAGCTTATATGAGGCAGTGGTTTGACCAGTAACACTTTCAACAATGTTGCTTGACCCTCTGTTGAATATAATCAACACCTCCCTCGAGCAAGGAGTGTTTCCAGAGGGATTAAAAGAGGCAGTGGTCTCTCCATTGCTGAAGAAACCGGGATTAGATCCAACGGTCCCTTCCAATTACCGCCCGGTTTTGAATGTATCGTTCCTGGGCAAGGTGGTTGAGAGGGCAGCAATGGAGCAGTTGCAGTCCTTCCTAACTGACACAGCCTGGCTAGACCCCTTCCAGTCCGGCTTCCGTTCGGGGCATGGGACGGAGATGGTTCTGGTCTCCATCACAGACCAGCTACGTTGCCAACTGGACCAAGGCGGATCGGCGCTGCTTGTGTTATTGGACCTCACAGTAGCATTTGATACAGTTGATTACAATCTTTTGATTCACCACCTTGCCGAGGTGAGGGGGACAGTCCTGAAATGGCTGTCCCCCTTCCTCCGGAACCGGTCACAGCGAGTGAGGAGGGGTGAGGCTGTCTCCGGGGGTTCCCACTTGTATTATGGGGTTCCCCAGGGGGCAATCCTCTCCCAACAAACAGGCTATCAAAGCCTCAAAAGTAATAATAGTTCTCAAAGTGGTGCGGACTAAATCATGCGCATAAATGTAATTAGGGGTATAATCCCATATATAGTCCATAAAGAACACCAGTAGTCCGTGAGAATCCAACTAAAGTAATATTTATATATCAATCAATCAATCAAAACTAAATGTTCAAGGAATCGATGTAACAGTCAGTATATCCATAAGCGTCCATATGAATCCAAGAAAACCTTCCGTAGAAGTGAAATAATACTCCACAATGGTGAAAAGGCCGACGAGAAATGCTGTGAAATAAAGGTCCTTCTCTCGTTTCGACCTCAGGCGGTCTTTCTCAAGGCCATTTTCAACGGAACATAGGACATCAAATCCTTTACATAATCGTCTAAGTAGACTCCGCACAAATGATAATGTATCAATTCAACGAGGTAAACATCCTCCGTGTCGGAAATCCAACTTTCCCCTTTTGTTTGAGGCAATCCTCTCCCCTCTGTTATTTAACATCTACATGCGATCACTTGCTCAGCTGGTACGTAGCTTTGGGTTTGAGTGTCACCAGTACGCTGATGACACTCAGCTCATTCTGAGGATGGAAGGCCGGCCCGAATCTGTACCCGATAATTTCCATCGCTGCCTTGAAGCCGTTACTGGATGGCTGCAAGCCAGTAGGTTGAAGGTGAATCCGGCTAAGTCGGAGATCCTGTGGCTTGGCCATCCAGGTGATGGGGATGTCCAGCTTCCAACCCTGGACAGCGTGGCATTATGTCCGTCGTCGTCTGTAAAAAGCCTTGGCGTTACCTTAGATCCTCAGCTGTTGATGGAGTCTCACATCTCCACCGTCAGCAGAGTGGCGTTCTTTCATCTCCGTCAGGTGAGGAAGCTGGCCCCCTATCTGTCCCGGTACGATTTGGCCACAGTGGTCCAAGCTACAGTCATCTCAAGGTTAGACTACTGTAACGCTCTCTACATTGGCTTTCCTTTGTCGATGATCCAAAAACTTAAGCTGGTGCAGAACACTGCAGCTTGGCTGCTCGCGGGAGTCCCGACAAGCTGCCATATTACACCGATTCTGCGGGATCTGCACTGGCTTCCTGTTGAATGCCGGATTGCCTTCAAAGTGTTAGTTCTGACTTTTAAGGCCTTAAATGGTCTGGGGCCAGTGTACTTAAGGGATCGGCTTATCCCATATTGTCCCACCAGATCCTTACGCTCTGAGGAGCAAAATCTCCTGGCTGTTCCAAGCCCTAAGGCATATCATTTGACCGCAACTCGGCGAAGGGCCTTTTCGATCATAGCTCCAGTCCGCTGGAATGCGCTGCCCTCTGACATCCGTGCCCTTCGGAGCCTCCTATCATTTCGAAAAGCCTGCAAGACTTTATTGTCCCGGCAGGCTTTCGGGGCCTGAATAGCTGTGGTCTCTCCTCTTGCTGTAATACGCCATCTTGTATTGTTCTGTTTTACCTAGGTGATTTTATTACGAAGTTTTAATGTGATGTTTTGATTGTGAATTTTTAGCTGTATTTTTTGATTGTATGTAAGCCGCCCCGAGCCACTGGGAGTGGCAGCGAATAAATCAGAATAAACAAATAAATAAATAAATAAATAAATAAATAAACAAACTGGGTTGTTGTGTGCTTCCAAGCCATTTCTGACTTATGATAATAACTCTAAGATATTACCTATGGTGGAGCTTTTGTTCTTGGAAGTTGCCATTGTCTTCCTCTGAGGTTAAGATAATGTAACTTGCCCAGGATAATTGCCCATTGTGGGACATGTCCACCATGGAGGAGAACCCCAAAACCTGGAGAAAGGAAACAAGGGATCTACTAGGGGTGGTTGATCCATTAAAAATGGATTCTAAACTCGCATTGGAAGGGGGGGGGGATTTCCCTTGCTTGGGACTAAAGCGCCAGCCTCAGCTGTCAGCCGGCGAGAGGAGAAAGACGGGTTGCTTCTGCCCTCCAGTCTCCTTTCGCGAGTTGAGAACTGAGACGGGAAAAAACGACCTAATTACGTGACCTTTAGAAAAAATGGCGACCGGGTTCGGTTTTGAAATTTCTCTTCCGGGTTGGAACTCGAGGGTCGATATATGGCAGAAATAATTTCAAATACGAAAAATAACGGATTTCAAAGTATTTGAAACTGGAGATATCCACCCCTAGTATCTACTTACAGTGGATTGCTGCTCAATAGGTGCAGTTGTCATTTTATCAGAAAGACCCAATAGCCATGAGACAATGTTTTGACAAGCAAGATGTTTTGTGTTTGTTGAATGAATTCTCCCTGAGAATTTAAAGGTTTGAAGAAATGGTGTAGTCGTGGAAAGAGAGCGAGAGAGAGAAACACGTCTTGCACCTTTTTTTTCTTCTGAGAGCAGAAATTCAATATAGATTTGTGAGGCTGGAAAGAAGCTGACCCAAATTGTTCTCTAGGGATCTTCCGCCTTGTAGAAGTGGTTCTTTAACTGCCATTTATGTTCTGCGGGTGTGTATGTAAATAACGTAAATATGAACAGACACCATCAGGCTCCAAGATGCTTTCATCCGGAGGAAACTCATCTCGGAAGCAGTGCGACCTTGAAATGTGTGTCGCGTTGAGAAAATGAGGAATTCATAGCAATACAAATAATGGCAAAATAATAGGGTCTGATAGAAATTGGTTTGTGGCAAAGTGTTTACCCTCTATTACACTATGCACTCTGGCAAGGTAAAACTAGGCTGCCAAGTGGCTAAAGGGTAAGATGTATGCATCTGAGCACTGGGAGGTGTTTCACCAAGGCCTTTTCTATACAGCTGCATGAAATCCACATGGAACTTAGGCATGGTTTAGAACCCAAAAATAGGAAATCGAAAAACTAATGGGGGGGAGGGGATTTTTTGATTAGTAATAGAAAGACTTACAAAAAAAATTCCAAAAAATTCTAAAATGTAACGTAATTACTAACGAAATTCGTTAGTAGTTCGTATGCCAGCGCATGCGCATTCCAGATGGTTTTGGCCTACAACTCCCAGAAATCCTAACAGCTGGTAAATTGGCTGGGATTTCTGGGAGTTGTAGGCCCAAAACTTGAATCCAAAAAGGAGGGCTGAAGTTGGCCCGTGCGATGGGGCAAGACAGAGCAACGTGGAAGAGAAGGGGGGAGAAGCCACCAGGAAAGAGGGGGGGCAGAGAAGCATGTGAGAGAGTGCAGGGAGAGAAAGGAGGAGAAGCGTGTGTGTGTGTGTGTGTGTGTGAAGTTGGCCCGTGCGGTGGGGCAAGACAGAGCAACGGGGAAGAGAAGGGAGGGGGGGGGAGAAGCCACCAGGAAAGAAGAGGAGGCAGAGGAGAAGCATGTGAGAGAGTGCAGGGAGAGAAAGGAGGAGAAGCGCGTGTGTGTGTGTGTGAAGTTGGCCTGTGCGGTGGGGCAAGACAGAGAGTCCCTGCAGAAGACAAGAGCCCGAAAGCCAAGCCCAAGCCGGCCAAGAGCACCAAGGCCAAGACGACCAAGGCGGCGCCCAGAAGGAAGTGAGTCAGCCCGCTTTTCCTCAAGACCCCAAACCACCGCCGCCACGAGGAAGAGAGAGCAGAGGGGGGGGGAGAGGGAGGAGAAGCGTGGAGGACTACACTTTCCAGAATGCCTAGCAGCAGCGTCACTTCCAGTTCCCCATAGAAATGCGGGAAAAAGAAGATGAATGAAGGTGGGAATTAAATGAGGGGGAGAAGACAGGGAGAAGTGAGTCGTACAATAATTAAGAATTAATTACGATCATTACGCAAATTGTTGGCCTCAAGGACCGTAAAAGAAAGTCTACTTCCTGGTTAGCTGCCGTGATGCGTATAAACTAGAAAGTCCCATTACATACGAATCACTTATGATTTCTTTTAATTTTCATAACTTTTTTCTCATGCCTAATGGAACTGGATTATATGGCAGTGTGGACTCAGATAACTCAGTTCAAAGCATATATTCAGGCCCTTTTTGCACCCTAGGCCACACTTTGGAATTACACCCCCTTTACTACCAGCACTTAAAGTTGTTGTTTGGGATTCAGGAAGGAAGGGTGGGGCCTTTCCCTCCTTCATTCCTCACCCAGGGGTGCAATGGGTTAAACCGCTGAGCTGCTGAACTACCTGACTGGAAGGCTGGCAGTTCGAATCCATGGCATAGCATGAGCTTCCGCTGTTAGCCCCAGCTTCTGCCAACCTAGCAGTTTAAAAACATGCGAATGTGAATAGATCAATAGGTACTACCTTGGCGGGAAGGTAAACAGTCATACCGGCCACATGACCTAGGTGGTGTCTACGAACAACGCAGGCTCTTCTGCTTAGAAATGGAGATAACCCCCCCCCTCAGCCCGAAGGGGAAGACTTTACCTTTATCTGTGTTTCATTGTTTCTAGGTATTGAATGTTTGCCTTTGTGTTTGTGTACGGGCAAATCTGCCCTGACTCCCCTCGGGAAGATAGGGAGGAATTTATTTTATTTATTTGTTTATTCAAATTTGTTTGCCGCCCCTCCCAATGGCTCGGGGCGGCTTACAACATAGTCATAAGAAACAACCGAAACACTGCTAAAAGTTAAAAACACAGTTAAAACAACAGATTAAAATATCACAGTAAGCCGTACGTTAAAAGAACGCTGTGGCGACAAAAAGATAGTGCAAGGTGGCGATACACAAAGAAAAACTGCAGTTCACCCGACCCTGAAAGCCTGCTGGAACAACAGAGTCTTGCAGGCTCTCCGGAACGGAATGAGTCTCTGAATAGCGCGGACAACGGCGGGCAATACGTTCCAAAGTACTGGAGCAGCAATCGAGAAAGCCCGGCGACGGGTTGCAGTCAGGCGATATGTCCTAGGACCAGGAACGACCAGGAGGTTTTGCTCTTCGGAGCGTAAAGATCTGGTGGGGTAATACGGGATGAGGCGGTCCCGCAGGTACACTGGCCCCAGACCATGCAAGGCCTTAAAAGTCAAGACTAACACTTTGAAGGTAATCCGGCATTCGACAGGTAGCCAGTGCTTTTCATACAGGATCAGCGTGATATGACAGCTTACCGAGACCACAGCAAGGAGTTGAGCTGCACCGTTGCACACCAGCTTAAGTTTCCGGATCACCGACAAGGGAATGCCAATGCACAGAGTGTTACAGTAGTCTAGCCTCGAGATGACCGTAGCTTGGACAACTGTGGCCAGGTCATTCCGGGACAGGTAGGGGGCCAGCTTCCTCGCCTGGCAAAGATGGAAAAACACCACTCTGCTGATGGTGGAGACATGAGCCTCCATCGACAGCAGAGGGTCCAAAGTCACCCTGAGGCTCTTAACGGATGACGACGGACATAGTGTCACGCCATCCAGGGTCGGAAGCTGAACATCCCCACCGCCCTGGCGACCCAGCCACAGGATCCCTGTCTTAGCTGGTTTAACCTTCAACCTACTGGCTCGCAGCCATCCAGTGACGGCTTCAAGGAAATGTTGGAAATTATCAGGTACGGATTCGGGCCGGCCATCCATCCATCCTCAGGATGAGCTGAGTGTCATCAGTGTACTGGTGACACCCAAGCCCAAAGCTGCGTACCAGCCGGGCAAGTGGTCGCATATAGATGTTAAAAAACAGAGGGGAGAGAATTGCCCCCTGAGGGACCCCGCAATGAAGCAGGGAACCCCCGGAGACAACCTCACCCCTCCTCACTCGCTGCAGCCGGTTCCGAAGGAAGGAGGACACCCATTTAAGAGCTTTCCCCCTTACCCCGGCCCCGACCAGGCGATGGGTCAATAGATCATAATCGACTGTATCAAATGCTGCTGTGAGGTCCAATAAGGTCCAATAACACAAATAAAGTATTATTATTGTTGTTGTTGAAACACAACAATATTAGTACACACAGCAAACAAGATCCCTCTGCTGGCTGTTGTATTGGATCACATGTCGGACACTTCCGAAGTGTCTAGGACTGTGTGATGTATCGACAAATAATGCATGCAGATCCCAGTAAGGTGGCCTTTTGCAGATAGATTTTGTCTGCGTCAGTTGTTTTTAAGTGCAGGCCAAGGTCTTGAGGCATATACTCCAAACAAAGGGCCAAAATAATAGTGAACGGCAGAGCGTCAAAGAATATCCAGATTCAGAAGGGGATGAGACAGGGATGCCCCATCTCTCCTCTGTTATTTGTTATGATTTTAGAACTCCTTTTACAAGCCATCACAGCGGACAACACACTGAGAGGTCTTAAAACCCTTCGCCGATGACGTGGTCTTTATTATAGAAAACCCAGTCGAAACAATCCAAAAGTGGCTGAGCACAATCACGGAATTTGGGAAGGTGGCAGGCCTAAAAATTAACTACAACAAAACTAAAATGCTGACCAAAAATATAACGACAGTTAGAAAAATGGAACTACAGGAGTCAACAAATATCCAAGTTGTCAACAGGGTCTGCTACTTGGTAGCAACATTACGGCACAAAACAACCAGCTGCTAAAAAATAATTACGATGTTGTGTGGAATGAGATCAGGAAGAAAATGGAAAATTGGAAGCACTTACATTTAAGTCTCCTAGCTAAGATGGCAGCAATTAAAATGGACATTCTGCCAAAAATGACATTTTTATTTCAAATGTTACCAATTTTGAGAACGAATCACTGTTTCAATAAATGGCGTAAGGATTTGCTCAACTTTATCTGGGAAGGGAAAAAGGCTAGAATTAGCTACAGGAATTTGACGGACAGAAAAGAGCGTGGAGGCTTCTCTCTACCTAGCCTCCAGCTGTATTACGATGCGGCAGCTCTCACATGGGTGTTGGACTGGGCAAAGTTAAAGGAAAAACGCCTCCTGATCCTAGAGGGGCACGACGCCAGAAGGGGATGGCACTCATACTTATGGTATGAAAAAGCAAGGATAGAAAAGAGCTTTACAAACCATTATATTCGTGCAGCGTTGTTGAGAACCTGGAATAAGTATAAAAATAGATTTTACCAGGTAACCCCCATGTGGATATCACCAATTGAGGCCCAACACAACAGAGAACTACCACTAGAAGATTGGCCCCTCTATAAGAATTTATTAATTAGAGAGGGAAACGACTGGAATCTTAAAACTCTAGAAGTACTTAGAGCATCAGGACTCGAGATATCTTGGTTCCAGTACGCACAAATCCAAGGATATTACAAAACAGATAAAAGGAAAGGCTTTGTCCAGCAGGACTCGACATGGGACGTGTTGATGAAAAAAGAAAAAAAACCATATGACTATTATATAATACCTTACTCGGATGGGAGATGGAAACTGAGAGTATTAAAGAGAATATGATAAAATGGGCCCAAGACTTGGAGCACTCTATTTTACTAAGTGAATGGGAGGCAATCTGGCGGAAAAACATCAAGTATTCGGGAACAACAGTAATAACGGAAAATTGGTTAAAAATTTTCTACCGTTGGCATCTGACCCCTCTAAAATTATCTAAGTTTTACAAAAATGTCAATAAGAGGTGCTGGAAGTGCAAAGGTCAAACAGGTACATTAATACATTGCTGTTGGAGCTGCACCAAAGTTAAGAAATTCTGGAAGAAAATACACAGCCACTCGCAAAGGATTCTAGAGACAGAAATAGAATTCAAACCTGATCTTTTTTTACTTAATTTAACAAATACTAAATTTAGTCTGAACAAAGACAAAATATTTTATTTTATAACTGCGGCCGCGAGGGTGGTGCTCGCAAGAAAATGGAAACAAGAGACTCTACCAGAGCTAACTGAATGGGCCATAAAATTAGCAGAACTTTCAGATATGGACATTTTGAATAGTGCGATAAACAACAAAAGTCTCGAAAAACGCACGGACTGGCAACCGGTACTTAGCTACTTAAAAACTACCAAGTTAAGTTAACAGTGGAGGAAAACCTATGAAACAGGGCGCAACAGCCCACCTAACAGTCTGCAATATTCAAGAAAATAAGGATCCCCCAGTCACCCGGACTGGAAGCAAATCTATTTCTTTTCTTTCTTCTTCTTCTATCACACTAATTCCTCCCCTCCCCTTTCCTACCCTTCTATCCCCTTTCCCCCCTCCCTATCTCGATACTATCTACCTACTATCTTTTTTGGGTTTTTTTTTATTATTATGCTATTGTAAAACTATTCAATAAAAAACTATTCAAATAAAAAAAAAACATAGTGACCGACCTTGGAAATGCCGAGCTGAGCCAGATGCCTTCCTCCAATGAAAACGAGAGACCCGGATGCAGTCCAATGAGGAAGTCCCCACCCTTGGGGGACCCCAATCCCGGAAGCGACCTGCAGCAGAAGCCACATGGTCATCGGAGGAAGCGGAAGTGGCGCCGGAAGCCGAGGGACAACAGATTCCCTCCTCCTGACTCTACCATGGGGCAGTAGTGTGGGTCGTCCCCCTATCGAGGCCGCCGACCCTTTGGATTCATCACATTCTCTGCTAACTGCCTGAGAGAGAGGAGGCCCACCCCACTCGAGCCCATGTCCTGGAGATCGTTCCGATCCAGAACTTTTTGGAGCTCGAGTTTCAAGCAGCGAGAGCCCCACCGGACACGTCCGAAGCTGAGAAAAGACATCCCTTTGACAGGTCTGATTCCCCCTGTTGGACCACTGGACAGAGGAAGCCAGGCCACTCGGCTCACTTGTGGCCAGTTGCGAGAGATCTCTTTGAGACCTCCCATGCTTCCTTCTTTCGATGGCAAGGTGGTGCCTGCATAGGCCCACTTGGGCACTCTATTGCCATATTCATGCCTTTTATCTCCCTTTGCCCTCTGCCCCCCCTTTTTTTCTTGATGTTGTTGTATTGTCCTGTTCGTTGTTCACTGTTTATCTTATGTCAGACTTGTGAACCGCTCCGAGCCCTCGGGGAGTGGCGGTGATAGAAGTTTGAAATAATAAATAAATAATCCTCCCGGCGCCTCGGACTGCTTGTCCTAACTTCTATTCAGGTCTTGAAAAAACAATTGGCCCCACATGCAGCCTGGGCAGCCCTGGGAGGCCATAAATAGGCTGCCCAGGCGGAAGTGCAGGCCAGCTGGCGCAAAGAGGGGGCGGGGCGGAGCCAGCCCCATCATTGGCTGGCTGGCGTTGGTGGCGGGAAACCTCCCGCTACCCCAGGGGCTTCTGGGAAGGAGAAGCCCCTTCATCCCTTCACAAGGTGGCGGCGAGGGCAACCCCGCCCCACAACCCGCTCGGCCAGTACGTCGGCCAAACCCATTGTTGTACAGAAACTCTGAAGGAATGAAATGGAATTGTACGGTACCATTTCTCGGGTTTTGATTTCATAATTTTCCCAAACAGAGGTCTCCTAACCATGCTCTAAGCCAGTGTTTCCCAACCTTTTTTGAGCCGCGGCACACTTTTAACATTAAAAAAATCCTGGGGCACACCACCAACCAAAATGACACAAAATGACACTCTAACACAGTAAAGACCAGCTGGGGGTTGGTGGCCTGCTGGGAGCAGCTGCTGGGAGTGCCGAAGCCGGGGAGGGGGCGGAGCCAGGCTCTGCCATGCCCAGCCCCCTACCCCGGCTTCACCTCTCCCAGCAGCTGCTCCAGCCTTGAGGGGGCAGTGCCAAGCCAGCGGTGGCAGAGCCAGCACAATGCTGGCTTGGCACTGTCCCCTCAAGGCTGGAGCAGCTGCTGGGAGTGCCAAAGCCGGGAAGGGGCAGAGCCAGGCTGTGCCATGCCCAGCCCCTACCCCCGGCTTCACCTCTCCCAGCAGCTGCTCCAGCCTTGAGGGGGCAGTGCCAAGCCAGCAGTGCCAGAGCCAGCACAATGCTGGCTTGGCACTGTCCCCTCAAGGCTGGAGCAGCTGCTGGGAGTGCCAAAGCCGGGGAGGGGGCGGAGCCAGGCTGTGCCATGCCCAGCCCCCTACCCCAGCTTCACCTCTCCCAGCAGCTGCTCCAGCCTTGAGGGGGCAGTGCCAAGCCAGCGGTGGCAGAGCCAGCACAATGCTGGCTTGGCACTGTCCCCTCAAGGCTGGAGCAGCTGCTGGGAGTGCCAAAGCCGGGGGAGGAGGCAGAGCCAGGCCGCGCCATGCCTTGCCCCCTCCCCCCAGCTTCAGTTCTTTTACAGAGGAGGAGCATGAGCGGTGGATGGGCTTCAGTGGGTGGGACTCCTCCTCTGCGCAGCTTCAGCAAGCGAGGGGCAAGAGTCATGGCGGGAGTCATGGCGGATTGGAGGCTGGCTGGGGAAACGGCCGAAGGAGGCAGCACCCCGGCCCCTTCTTCTTTTTCTTTGCCACCGCCCGGCCCTTCCTCCTCCTCCCCCAAGCAGCAGGAGTTCGGCAGGAGGGGGGGGAGGAAAGGGGGCAGAGAGCTTTTCTCGTGGCACAGCAGGAGGTCCGTCACGGCACACTAGTGTGCCACGGCACACTGGTTGAGGAAGACTGCTCGAAGCCACTGTAGAACTCCTCCCAAAGAATAAAATTAAGTTTGCAAAGGACAACCAGGCTGCTGCCAAAGATGATCTTGAGTGTGTCTGTAATCTGTTCTTCCAACTGGTGGCAAAGATTCAAAGAGCAGATAACTCACGACAAGATTCATCTGTTTTATGTCTCCGCAATGCACTGAGTTCACATCTGAGTGCAATATAAATCACTACAACTCAGAGGATTTATAAAAACATTGCAAACCGAGAGGCTGCGGAAAGGTCATGCATTTCCTAACAATGCATTTCGCTGCTACTAAATTCAGAATCCGGAGTCAGCCAAGTTAATCTAGAGTTATTTGCTCCTATACGCTCCCATTCCATGATCATCTCAACAAGTAAGTAAGTACGTTGAGATAGGGACCGCTTGGAAGGATCCACTCCAGAATTGCATGTTGTAGCACTGCATCGGATTGCACACTGTCCAAAACGTCCATGCCAGAGCAGGGTCTATGCAGCGCCTTCAGTGCACAAACTCTTTGTATGCCCATGACACAGCAAAACAGGAACAAAAGAAGGTCAAGGACATGATGGGGACTGACATGAGGCCCACCTTACCTACAGCATCATCTTCTCACACTCAGCACACTCAGCGAGTGTCACATATATTACTGGTTTTTGTTTTAAATCAGTGTTTTTCAACCTTTTTTGAGCCGCGGCACATTTTTTACGTTTACCAAACCCTGGGGCACACCACCAACCAAAATGACACAAAATGACACTCTTAACACAGTAATACATATAGTTAATATGCTTTTAAATGTATGTATACACTCAGTGTGAAACCTGGGCCTGTTTCAATGAACACAACATAGATATCCTGGCAGGAATGGCAGAAAGACACAAACTTCCCCCACAGAACTCCCATAACCAAGAGAAAATGTTATAAGAGTTTGGTGGGCATTCACCTTGGGTTTTGGAGTTGTAGTTCACCTATATCCAGAGAGCACTGTGGACTCAAACAATGTTGGATCAGGACCAAATTTGGCATGAATACTCAATATTAGGGTTGCCATATGTCCCTTATTCTAAGGGGCGTCCCTTATTTTGGCCCTAAAATTTGTGTCCCTTATTTTCAGGCCCTGTCCCTTATTTTTGACTAGCAGGACAGGACTGGGCGGGGTTCACCAGAGGAAGCTGCGCGCTGCGGTTTCCACGGCAACGCCTGCCCGGGGATTCCAACTCGCAGGGCAGCCTGCATCCCTGTTGGAAGGAAGAGGCGAGACAGGACTTTTTCAAAGCACAGTAGACTAATTAACCTGTAAGTGTCTGTCGAAAAGAGCTATTGGAGCTCTTATCTCATACCCTTCCAGCAACATAATCCTGAACAGGTGTGGCCTTGAACACGCACAGAGCTGGAGATGGGCCTTGAGCCACACCACACCAACGTGAGAAGCCCTGGCATGAACATTGCTGACTCAGGAAGGATATGAGGAAATATCCACTGGACATTGTGAAACTGGGTCAAAGGGGATATGATGCAATCTCTGTTGGGCATTGCAAGCCAGGGGGGTTGGTCTTTGAGATGATGGACAGGTGATGGGGGTGTGGTTAGTATATAAGTTGTGTTTGTTCCCTGTGATGCCAGTTCTGGCATCAACAGCGTTATACCTTTAATAAACCTCGTGGGATCAAGTTGCTGTCTACGCATGGTCTTTACAGGGCATTAGAGCGTCTCCGTTACATAACCGTTACCCAAGGGGAATGTTGGATCATGTTGGATAAAGATAGTTTCTGGTTGCTTGAGAGTTACTCTTAAAATAGGCCTAGCTGTGCATCCCAATACTATACAATGCTGTGTATCCCATAATATACTATACCATTAACTATTGACATAATAATCATGAAGATGTACTGTCTTATAAAATTTATTTTATTTTAATGTTTAGACAGTGCGCTTTTAAAGTCAGCAAAGTCACGTACTAAATGCAGATGGAGAAAATTAGGTAGTTCCAATAATGTTTTTTCTGCATGACAAAACATGCAAAGACATACCGTGTCCTGTTAAGAGGGTGTAAGTCAGTTTCTTTTGTGAGTTTCAATCATTATCTTATTCTGTTAATAAAACTATTTTTACCTAATGTTTGCGTTTCAAGTTTTTAATGAAGTGTCCCTTATTTTTGTGAAAAATCCTATAAATGTCCCTTATTTCTTATATCAAAAAATGGCAACCCTAACACAAATGGAGTTTGGGAAAAATAGACCTTGACATTTGGGAGTTACAGTTTCTGGGATTTATAGTTAACACACCATCAAAGAGCATCCTGAACTCTTGCAACAATGGAATTGAACCAAACTTGGCATATTGAACTCTCATTACCAACAGAAAGTACTGAAAGGGTTTGCTCTCGAGGCGTACTTCCCTGGGGCCTGGAACATACAGTAAGTCTAGTTGGAGGAGTCGTGGCGACCACTGGCGGCGAAGAGGGGAGAGGCGGTCTCTGAGATATGCTGGCCCCTGACCATAAAGCGCCTTAAAGGTCAGAACCAAACATTGGAAGCCAGTGCAAGTGTCACAGAGTTGGAGTTATATGGCATCTCTACTTGTTTTTGCAAGTAGCCTGGCGGCCGCATTGTGCATATTATATATATATTTATTTATTTACTTCATTTATATTCTGCTCTTCTCACCCCGAAGGGGACTCAGAGCGGATTTATTTATTTATTTTTTTATTTATTATTTGGTTTTGTATTCCGCTCCTCCCTGCAGGCTCGGAGTGGGTCACAACATATAAGACCGGCGGCATGTAGTGGCCATGCAGCCGTACAGTAAAACAGTAAAATATTAAAACATTGAAACAATACGAATCACATCACGAGGTATTGAGACACGCATACATTTCCAAAGGCCCGAAACACCAGTGTATTAGACAGCTGTAAGTCAGTCGCCCAATCCGGTTGTCTAGTCAAAGGCTGATTTGAACAGCACGGTCTTAACTGCCCTCCGAAAGGGAATTAGGTCTTGTATGGTCCGGATGTCACTCTGCTACGGAGAACGCTCTCTGCCTAGTTGTGGACAGATGGCAGGAGCGGATTGTTGGCACCAACAACAGATTTTGTTCCTCTGAACGTAGTGATCTCGGGGGAATGTATGGGGCAAGGCGGTCCCTCAGGTACGCAGGCCCTAGGCCGTACAGGGCCTTGAACGTTAACACCAACACCTTGAAGACAATCCGGTGCTCCATGGGGAGCCAGTGCAGTTGCCGAAGAGTGGGCGTAATGTGCTCCCTTGCCGGCGTTCCCGCTAGCAAGCGAGCAGCGGCATTCTGCACTAGCTTGAGCTTCCGGATTGTCGCCAAGGGAAGACCTACGTAGAGGGCGTTACAGTAGTCCAGCCTCGAGATGACCGTCACTTGGATCACCGTGGCCAGATCATGCCTGGACAAGTAGGGTGCCAGTCGCCTATCCTGTCGTAGGTGGAAGAACGCCGTCCTGCTGACCACGGAGACCTGAGTCTCCATGGTCAGCGAGGGGTCCAATTGAACACCTAAGCTCTTAACCAAGGATGACGGGCTAAGCCGCTCGCCATCCAGGGTAGGCAACCGGCACTCATCCAGCCCAGGGCGACCGGGCCACAAGATCTCCGTCTTCGACGGGTTCACCTTCAGCCGGCTGGCACGCAGCCAACCAGTCGCGGCTTCAAGGCAGCGATGGAAACAATCAGGTACGGAGTCCGGCCTGCCGTCCATTCTCAGCAGAAGCTGGGTGTCAGTATATGGATTACAGTACATATACTTGCAGACAATCCCTGCAGTTCAACATATACATATATTGACGAACATAGACGAACAGAGACGAACAAAGTTTTTCTGGTAAACTTCTGACAAACTTCTGGCCACCAGGGGGAGCTCATGCACTCCTCATCTCTCTCAGCATTTTCCAGCTTCCCTTGTTGTTCTTCCGCATTCCTTCCAGCGATTCCTGGAGTTCTTTATGGCCTCATAAATCAGTCAAAATTCGCCTCCCCACTTAATGTGGTACCTTTATCTCCTACTTGACAAATGAACTGTCTTTTGGGCTACAAGGGTCGACAGCAGGCTACACTTAAGGTTGGGCACCCACCCCAACCCAGGCAGGTCTCGAACTCATGACCTACAGGTCAGAGAGATCTTACGCAGCTGACACTTAGCCAGCTGCGCCACTTCCCGGTGCGGATCCTCCGAGTAGTCGACAGGAGAAGGCCAACATACAAGGCGTTACAATAATCCAGTCTAGTTATGACCGTCGCATGGATGATTGTAGCCAAGGCTTCCTCTGAGAGGTAAGATGACAGTTATGTAGATGTAACCTTAAAATAACGATGTTGAAATGTATTTCTTCACACTTCACCTGTTTCTCTATCCAGGTATTTTTGATGTCACTTTACATATCAAACATGTTGTCTGGTTCCTGCTTACATTATCTGTGAAATACTTTATCTGTGTCAGGTTCTGAGGCCCAGATGTTGATCTATCCTTCAGCCCCATCTGCGAGGTTTCACCTTCTGAAGCCCCCTCATCCATCAGAGCCACCAGAATGTATCTGTGAGCGCAATATGAATGTAACAAGGCCCTTCTTGACAATACTTCATAGAGTGATGGATGGATGTTGTGTATCTGTGAGTGCTCATGCTTATACATGTATTTTAATCACAAGTTTTTCAATATTTGGGGAAATATCTTCAAGGTCCAGTTTTGACCAGCTACCTTTACACGAAATTGACGCCCTTCTCCTTTTACCACCTGTCTCCAGTAAGATCCACGGACTTGACTTTGATCCTTGGATGGCATGTTCTTAACCTTGAATGCATTTTAATAATGTTTATTGTGCTAGCGATTGTTGAGATGTTTTCTTGATGTAGTTCGATATGCTGTAAACCAGGGGTGGGCAACCTACGGCCTGCGGGCCGGATCTGGCCCGGCAGATGATTCTGTTCGGCCCGAGGAGAAGGGCGTTGAGGACAGGGCCAAGAGGAAGGGGTGCCGCTGCTGCCATCCCATCGTGGGCTCTGTGGGGCCTGTGTTGGCAGACAGGCCAGAGGAGCGGCGTTTTGGAGTGCCTGCCATCCCTGGAGGCAATCTGGGCCTGCAGCGGGAGCACTCGGCGACCTGTGGGGGCCAATCGCCCTGGCGACCCGGAAGACTTGATTGTCTTCCGGGTTTCCAGGGCGTTCAGTCACCTCAGATCGCCGACTGCTCCCCCTGCAGGCCCATATTGCCTCCAGGGATGGCAGGCACTCCATAGCAGGGCGATCAGCTGTGGAATAGCTGGGGGCGAGAGCGGGCGGAGGCCTGCAGCCTCCGATGGCCTGCTGCTCTGCTCTGCTCTCCTCTGCTCCATCGGCGGCTGGGTCCGCTTTGCCATCCTCTGGGCTGGGTCCATTGGGCCATCCCATCTTGGGATCCTTCCTCTCTTGAGGATGTCAGCCTTCATCTTGGTTCGCACCTTGTCTTCTTGAATTTAATTTAATTTAATTTTAGTGGTTTTTATTATTATTTTATAATAATTTTATTATTATAATAATATAATATAAAAATAATATAATATAATAATGTTATATTATAATTTCAATATATTATAATGTCTATATATATACTATAATATAATAATTTGGACTGCCAGAGGGGGTGCCCTGTGCGCGTGGCAACAACTGCCCTTTTGTAGAGCTGTGTGACTGCCCGTGGACCCGTTACGGCATCCGCTGTCCTCGTGTGCCACCCCTTGGGGGTGCCAGGAATGCATTCGGAGCCGTGGATGTCCCAGAGGTCCCCATGGGGGCCCCGACTTCCCGATCTGACCTCCCCCTCTGACCCCCATCCCCTCCCCTTTACCCTTCCTGCTCTCTGTGATTCTATGTATTGTCTTTTTTCCTCTCAATTCTTGTAAACCACTCCGAGCCTTCGGGGAGTGGCGGTATAGAAGTTTGAGGTTAATAATAATAATAATAAATACTAATAATATATGAATATTTCTTGAAAATTAATATGTTAATATTAATGATGTGTAATATATAGTAGATATAGTAAATAAATAAATAATGTAGATTAGAATGTAGTTCCGCCTTTAGTTGCGGCCCTCCATAATATTTTTTGGCTCTTGTGTGGCCCCTTGGAAAAAATAATCCCCCCACCCCGCTGTAACCCGTCTTGAGCCAGTTGGAAAGGACGGTATACAAATCGAAATAATAAATTAATATAAATAAATAATAACGCATTCTCTCCTGATGTTTCACCTGCATCTATGGCAGGCATCCTCAGAGGTCGTGAGGTCACCCCTCAATAGGTGCAAGCAAAATGTCAGGAGAGAATGCTTCTGGAACATGGCCATGCAGGCCGAAAAACTTACAGCAACCCAGTGATTCTGCCCATGAAAACCTCCGACAATGCAGTGTGTAAGACATTCATGGCAAATATGGCTGACAAATATGACTGAATGTGGTTGTAGCCTCCTCAGGATGTTTGGTGAGTAGGAAATGTAATGCAAGAGATTGTGGCAGAAGTGTAACAGAAAAAGCTAATTTGGACCATGAAGCTAAGTCAGGATAACGGAAGTCTTTATTTCTACTTCTTTATTCTTTTCTAAACAGGCAACTCAAAAGGGGAAAGGGGGTGCGTTTCATAAGACTGTTTATTAATGAACCCCACCCCTTCCTTGAGTGGCAACTTCATGAATGGATTACACACTGTTTAAAAGCCTCTCTATTGGAAAAGTCAATGCAATCCTCCATTACATGCTCTTGCAAACCACAGGCATCGCCCTTGTTGGACGGCACAGGGAAGAAAGGCTTGTGAGTGCGTAGTGAGAAAATCCTGCTGTCACCAATAATAAAATAATTTGCAATGTCAATATAATAATGACGCTAGAGAATTATGTTACTGGAAAGGAAAGATTTTCGAAAAAGCGTGGGGGGAGAGCAACATTTCAAGAGGGGTGGATTACGGCCTTTGGTTACAAGGCCAGTTGAATACCTTGATGGTTCAGTTAAAGTCATTTCCTTCCCAAGCCCCCCATGCGCCCGCACCTTCCTTTGTGACTTTTTTTAAAAATTAAAGAACCCCATCAAACAGCCGAATGAGACATTTAAGTTCCTTTCCTTAGCTCCCAGGTTTCCAGGTTTCAAAAGTCCTATATTATTAGAGGTGGTTGATCCATTAAAAAATTGATTCTAAACTCGTTGGGGGTGGGGGGGGGATTTCCGTTGCTGGGTAGTTATAGAAATTATTCCGAAAAATTTCTAGGAGGCACCAATCAAAAGTCCTATATTTATTAGGAGTGGTTGATCCATAAAAAAATTGATTCTAAACTCAGGGGGGAAGGGGGGGATTTCCGTTGCTGTGGAGACCTATTGTTGATCCACATGGTCTCCCACAGTGAGAACATCGGTTTCCATGGGGAAGACAATCGGGTTGGTTGGTCCATAAAAAAATTGATTCTAAACTGGGGGGGGGGGGGTGTTTCCGTTGCTGGGTCGTTATAGAAATTATTCCAACATTTTTAAAATAAATTTCGTAATTGAAACATAATTACTAACAAATTTCCGTTATGATTTCTTATGCCAGCTGGGAGGGAAGAATGGAGGGCAAGCCCTGCACTCTCCCCCCCTGCCCCCGCCCCAGCTCAGAAGCATCGGGATTAAATTTAACACGGGATGGCTCTGAGGTGCGGGGAAAAGAAGTGTGCATGGATGCAAGGCACACACACCTTCCTTCCCCCACCCCCTCAGTGCTATCCCGTGTTATATTTAGCACGGGATGGCTCTGAGGTGCGGGGAAAGTGGGGAGGCGAGTCCGTACCTCCTTCTCTGCTTGGGAATAAAGCCGGACAACCCTTGTCACGCTTTATTCCCAAGCAGAGAAGGAAGTGTGGAGGCGAATCCGCACCTCCTTCCCTGCTTGGGAATAAAGCGGGACAAGGGTTGCCGCGGTTTATTTCCTTCTCCAGGGTTGGTTCTTCACCTGGGTAGGATTCACTGATGATCAGGATTGGCCCTCAGAGTCCCCAGACAATGGGTGGGATGTTCTAAGTCTTAACCACAGGTGGAAATCTTGGAGGGTCAGTCAAAGGGCAGCAGCTGCTGGGAGAGTAACACCTGAGGATGATGATAGGGCGTCGACCTCATCAAGTGGATCTGACTTGTAGTGAGCTTAAAAGGTGGGCATTTTGGGGCTAACCTTTGTGGCTAGCAAGGAGTTGCCTTTGGATCCTGGGACTCTTGCATCTTGTATCCTGTTACCTTGCATCTTGAAGCCTTGTTTCCAGTCTGATTCTGCTGCTTCCTGTGGTGGGGTTTGAACTCCACTGGATTGCTCCCCAGTTGGACTGTGGGGTGTGCCTTCGCTTCTACGTCTATCTCCTCTCCTTGACCTTGGCCTGGCTCCTGGATTATGTCTTTCCTACGCCCCTTTGGATACCTTCTTGGACAACCCTTTGATGACCTCAATGCTGATGACCTTGGATTGATTCTGACGACATCATCAGCCCCTCCTCCTCTGCGAAGGAAATAAACCGTGCAAAGGCTTGCTCTCAGCGGGCGAGAGGAGAAAGGAGGGTGCTGCTGCGCTCCAGTCTCCTCTCACGAGTTGAGAACTGAGGAGGGGGAAAAACGACCTAATAACATGACCTTTACAAAAAATGGCAATCCCGGGTTCGGTTTTGAAACTTCCGCGTTGGAAGCCGAGGGTCGGTATAAGGTCAAAATAATTTCAAATACGAAAAATTAACGGAAAACGAAGTATTTAAATAGGAGATATCCACCCCTAATATTCATGTCATCAAGATGTTAGCAGGCATTTTCAGAGCTGTGTGAATTCACAAGCTGTGGTGTCCCAGCCTAGTTTGGTGTTCCAGCCTAGTGGTCAGAGACAGGCACCGGGGGTCCCAGCTGCCCCGGATCAGAATGGGGTTGGCCAGATGGATATGGGTCTGCAAATGAAGAATTAGCATGGGACGATGGGTGGTTACATGGATATGGGCCTGAAGATGAGGATAGCGATGAGTTCATGGAAGTCAGTTCTGAAGTAGATAGTGAGAGGCCGAGCGACCTTGATTCTCATGAGAGCTTCTCTACTCCCTTGCCAGATGAGCAGGCCGGGGAATGGGAGGGTTCGGTTTCTCAGGATGATAGTACTGCACCTGGGGCCGCGAATGAGATGGAATTTGACAGGAGGGCCAGCATCCGGTCCTCCCGGAGAGATTGGGGCCTGAGAAAGGGGGTGCTTGTCACAACGCCCTAGCTCCACCCCGTAATCACACACACACAGACAATGTCAATTAACTATTTATTGAATCAAAAGGATAGTAGGTGAAAAGGATAGAATGTTCAATTAAGAAGTAGAATCAATAAGTCCAAGGTAAAAAGCAATTGGTTTCAAAAGCAATCCAAAACGAGGAATCTTTCAAAGCAAGGTCCATAAAAACAAAGCGAATTGTTCAAAAGCAAACTTAGTCCATGAAGCAAACAAGGCAATCCAAAGTTCTTGGAAGAAACAAGGTCTCTTGGCAGTACTTGGCCAGGCTAGCCAAACTATGGCTTCCAGGGAGCAGCAGACCAACGATACGTCTGTCCAGTATAGACATGGCTACCAAACTGAGGAACTTTCCCACAAAGTGTATACTTAATTCCCACCCTTGTGAGACCAGCGCCTCTCCAGGCTCCGCTTCCAATCTCTCCGAGTAGCCATAATACTACTCTTCCGGTCGAAGCTCCTTGCAAGTTCAGCGCCATCTGCTCCGTTATCTTCCTGGGAAAGTTCCTCCGACTCGGTTTCCATCTCTTCCTCCGCAGCTGGTGGAAACAAGTGCTCCTGAGAACCGAAGCCTCCTGGTTTCTCATATTCGCAATCTGATCCGGAATCTAGCTGGCCTTCATCATCCGAATAAGCAGAAGGCCAGGTGTCATACCATTGCAAACTGTCAGTCGGTGATGCATGCCCATCAGCCCCTGCATCCCCTCCATCTTGGTCCAAAGCAATCAGAACCCTCAGGGCGGCACCCCGCCCCCCCGGCTGGAATGGAGGCTGGGTTGCTACAGTGCTTTGGGCACACAGGAAATAGTTTCCTTCATTAGATTGTGCCCGGGTGATTCTAGTCAGACCTGAAGCTACGTTTAGTTTGGAAAGGACTATCGTTCATGTCTCCAAGTTCGCGGAACCGCCGGAGCGGTTGGTCTCAAGTTTCACGTTGAATCTAGCTGGCCTTCATCATCCGAATAAGCAGAAGGCCAGGTGTCATCCCATTGCAAACTGTCAGTCGGTGATGCATGCCCATCAGCCCCTGCATCCCCTCCATCTTGGTCCAAAGCAATCAGAACCCCCGGGGCGGCACCCCCCCCCCCGGCTGGAATGGAGGCTGGGTTGCTACAGTGCTTTGGGCACACAGGAAATAGTTTCCTTCATTAGATTGTGCCCAGGTGATTCTAGTCAGACCTGAAGCTACGTTTAGTTTGGAAAGGACTATCGTTCATGTCTCCAAGTTCACGGAACCGCCGGAGCGGTTGGTCTCAAGTTTCACGTTGAATCTAGCTGGCCTTTATCATCCAAATAAGCAGAAGGCCAGGTGTCATCCCATTGCAAACTGTCAGTCGGTGATGCATGCCCATCAGCCCCTGCATCCCCTCCATCTTGGTCCAAAGCAATCAGAACCCTCGGGGCGGCACCCCGCCCCCCCGGCTGGAATGGAGGCTGGGTTGCTACAGTGCTTTGGGCACACAGGAAATAGTTTCCTTCATTAGATTGTGCCCGGGTGATTCTAGTCAGACCTGAAGCTACGTTTAGTTTGGAAAGGACTATCATTCATGTCTCCAAGTTCACGGAACCGCCAGAGCGGTTGGTCTCAAGTTTCACGTTGACCGCAAGAAGCGGTTTGTCTTATCTACGACCTCTTGCCTTGCTCAAGTACTTTTGCGTTCTTTGGGATTTAAGCCAATTGGGCTCACAGCTTAAGAACCTTATTGGACTATTTTTGGATTTACTTTGATTGCTTTATTTTTACGTCTTTGGACTAGCTTTTACTCTAAATAAAATTAAATTTATTGCACCTGCCTGGGGTGTGTGATCTAGGCGGGACTGCCAGCGTCCTGAGGTGCAACACAAGCAGCATTGGCTGGCACAATGTTGTAGCAAAAAGAGGGAGGGATTCTCTTTGATTCGTAAACACCAGATTTCGAGCAGTGTCTCTTGCCATTGCTGTTATGGATGGTCTTCTTAGACAAGAGCAAATCATTAAATGCTGGGAAAGAAAGGGAAAGGATGCGTTCCAAGGTCTGGGAAAGTGCAACCGAGGTGGAGGAAAGAGCCCAGAGAAAATGATTTATGAGAAGATGAAGTGGTCTCTTCACCAGAGGTCTCTCATAACAGAGGAAGGCATCGAGTACCATCAGCAAGAATGCCAGAAGTCCTCGGAACAGTTAATCATAGATTTTTGTGGACTCTTGAACCAATCGTGTGGGCAACGCTTAGGCACGGCGGTAAGAGCCCTTCACTATTCACTCCTATTTAACATCCAATTGGAGCTTTCAAAATCTTCCTTCTCAGCATGCGTTTCTGAAATAAAGTCAATAATGGGTATCAGTGGTACTCAACCTTCCCAATGTCACGATCCCTTAATACGGTTCCTCATCTTGTGGTGACCCCCAACCACAACATTATTTTTGTTGCTACTTCACAACTGCAATTTTGCTACTGTTATGAATCGTCATGTAAGTATCTGATATGCAGGATGTATTTTCAGTCACAAATACCCAATATGCCCAATTTTGAATACTTGTGGGGTTGGGGGGTGGGGATTGATTTTGTCATTTGGGAGTTGTGGTTGCTGGGATTTATAGTTCACCTACAATCAAAGAGCATTCTGAACCCCACTAATAATAGAATTGGGCCAAACTTCCCACACAGAACCTCTATATCTCGGCATTACTTCGCGAACGAAGATTCTTTAGGAAGGACTCATCCCACGCTTTTTACAAGCGTGTTGATGACTAAAAAGGCCAATCTGAGATAGGCAAGTCTGGTTGCAGAAAGCACAGCAGAAAGTCTCCTTGGGTGGTGTTGTTTCCAAGTTGCGGTTCTTTCTACACTGTCGTTTCTCTTCGAGACCCGTTTGACGTGTCTTCTCGAAAGAGGCCGCAGCATTGTGGATAGTGCATCTCCATGCCTCCCAATGTGAGGCCGGGGTGGACCATTCTTGGTGATCAATCTGGTCGAGTCTGAGATGTTGCTTCAGGGAGTTCTTATATCTCTTTTTGGGGGCGCCTCTCTTGCGCTGACCCATGGCGAGTTCACCGTAGAGTAGTATCTTTGGAAGGCAGTGGTCCTCCATCGTAGAGACGTGCCCTGCCCAGCACAGCTGTGTTCTCAATAGCATGGCCTCAACGCTGGTGATCCCTGCTTGCTCAAGGACAGCAACATTCGTCACATAGTCGGTCCAGTGTATATTTAGGATTGTGCGAAGACAGCGCTGATGAAAGTGGTCGAGGAGTCGTAGGTGTTGGCGATAAGTGACCCATGTTTCAGACCCATATAAGAGAATAGACAGTACGATAGCTCTGTACACACTGATTTTGGTGCTTTGACTCAGCTGCTTGTTGCTCCAGACTCTTTTGTGAAGCCTTCCGAATGCACTCTATGCCTTTGCTAATCTGTGATCTATCTCTTTATCAATCTTGGCGTCTGAAGAGATGATGCTTCCCAGGTCGGTGAACTGCTGAACGGACTTAAGCACAGATGTGCCTATGCTGACGTGGGGGGGATGGAGTTCTTCCTGTGGTGTGGGCTGGTAGAGGACTTCCGTTTTCTTCAGGCTGACTTCCAGCCCAAGCAGCTCTGCAGCTGTTGCAAAGCAGGATGTGAGGCGCTGCAGAGCTGCTTCTGAATGGGTGACAAAGGAAGCATCATCAGCAAAAAGCAGATCACGGACTAGATAGTTTAAACCAGGCCTGGGCAAACTTCGGCCCTCCAGGTGTTTTGGACTACAACTCCCACAATTCCTAACAACCTACCTAACAGAGTCTTAGTGCTTAAGTAGAACTAGCTGCCATCAGTATGATGGTACTCTATATATTCCCTTGGTAAACACTTTTTTTATATATATAAATATTGAAAAGCCCAAGTAAAAAGATACAGGTCACATACAATGCTGTACCCAAGTCTGTCCTCCAGAGTCCCAGATATTATTGTTGATTTGTTTGGGGTGTTTAATTGTTTATTTATTTATTTGCTTACTAGCTGTACCCGGCACGCGTTGCTGTGCCCTTTTTAGGAGATGCGAGAAAGTCCATTCATCCACGGTGTGCCCTCCTCTAAACTGCAGTTGGATGG
Source organism: Anolis apletophallus (assembly GCA_030556195.1). Taxonomy (NCBI): domain Eukaryota; kingdom Metazoa; phylum Chordata; class Lepidosauria; order Squamata; family Anolidae; genus Anolis; species Anolis apletophallus. The sequence goes on from JARBWK010000013.1 coordinate 48,841,745, forward strand.
AGTGTGGGTCATGGGGGGCATGGTGTGCCAAGTTGGGTCTTTATTGGTCTTGGTTCTGGGCCACAGTGGTCTGTGGGGAATGATGGGTTTTGAAGTACTACAAATCCCGTTTTCCATGGTGGTACTACAAGTCCCATCATGCATGGTCGGGGCTCTGTGTGCCAAGGTAGGTTACTGTAAATTCAGGCCATACACAATGTCCCATGAGCTGAGGCCTAGTTAGGAACAGCAAGTTAATGAAGCCTTACTGTCAATTCAGGCCATACACAATGTCCAATGAGCTGAGGCCTAGTCGGGAGAATCAAGTTAATGAAGCCTTACTGTCAATTCAGAGCGTAAACAGCTTCCCAGTAAGTGAGGGCTAGTTAGGGAAATCAAGTTAATGAAGCCTTACTGTCAATTTAGAGCATAAACAGCTTCCCAGTAAGTGAGGGCTAGTTAGGGAAATCAAGTTAATGAAGTCTTACTGTCAATTCAGAGCGTAAACAGCTTCCCAGTAAGTGAGGGCTAGTTAGGGAAATCAAGTTAATGAAGTCTTACTGTCAATTTAGAGCATAAACAGCTTCCCAGTAAGTGAGGGCTAGTTAGGGAAATCAAGTTAATGAAGCCTTACTGTCAATTTAGAGCATAAACAGCTTCCCAGTAAGTGAGGGCTAGTTAGGGAAATCAAGTTAATGAAGTCTTACTGTCAATTCAGAGCGTAAACAGCTTCCCAGTAAGTGAGGGCTAGTTAGGGAAATCAAGTTAATGAAGCCTTACTGTCAATTTAGAGCGTAAACAGCTTCCCAGTAAGTGAGGGTTAGGGAAATCAAGTTAATGAAGTCTTACTGTCAATTTAGAGCATAAACAGCTTCCCAGTAAGTGAGGGCTAGTTAGGGAAATCAAGTTAATGAAGCCTTACTGTCAATTTAGAGCATAAACAGCTTCCCAGTAAGTGAGGGCTAGTTAGGGAAATCAAGTTAATGAAGCCTTACTGTCAATTTAGAGCATAAACAGCTAAACAGCTTCCCCCAGGGAAAGTGATGGGCTACTGTCAATTTAGAGCATAAACAGCTTCCCAAGTGAGGGCTAGTTGGCCTTACTGTCAATTTAGAGCATAAACAGCTTCCCAGTAAGTGAGGGCTAGTTAGGAAATCAAGTTAATGAAGTCTTACTGTCAATTCAGAGCTGTAAACAGCTTCCCAGTAAGTGAGGGCTAGTTAGTCAATTTAGGAAATCAAGTTAATGAAGTCTTACTGTCAATTTAGAGCATAAACAGCTTCCCAGTAAGTGAGGCCTAGTTAGGGAAATCAAGTTAATGAAGTCTTACTGTCAATTTAGAGCATAAACAGCTTCCCAGTAAGTGAGGGCTAGTTAGGGAAATCAAGTTAATGAAGTCTTACTGTCAATTCAGAGCGTAAACAGCTTCCCAGTAAGTGAGGGCTAGTTAGGGAAATCAAGTTAATGAAGCCTTACTGTCAATTTAGAGCGTAAACAGCTTCCCAGTAAGTGAGGGCTAGTTAGGGAAATCAAGTTAATGAAGCCTTACTGTCAATTTTGGGCATGGTCTGTGATTTTTTGGGGTGTAAAACAGCGGTTGTAAGTGATTTGGGTGTTTGTGTTAGGGGATTGGCTCAGGCCTTTGAAGCCTTATTCTGTTTTGGCAGTTTATTATTTGGGTGTTTGTGTTGGGGATTGGCTCAATTCTGTTTTTCATGGTTGTTGGCTGGCCATTGCAGCAGTAATGCAAATCCGCCCTTATTGGCAGCCAATCATGTTGTTCAGAATGTAGAGGCTGGGTGAGTCTTTGGCTGCCCCGGAGGATGCTGGTAAATGTAGTTTTATTTTTACTCGTTGTTTTGGGGGCCTGTTAGGTTTTGGGGGGAAGGTTTCTGTTGGCAAGTATTTTTTACAAATGGTTTCTTTGTTTGAGGCATCACATTTCTTTATATAAAGTATTGTGTTAAACATATGAATCCAGCAAAGGTTTCTTTGTTTGAGGTATACATCACATGACGTGAACCCATTTATATAATAGATGACACTTTAAACATATGACGCGCCCAGCAAAGATGGAGGTCCTGATACTGTGGCTGATTTCTGAACTGTACCTGGGGGTTTCGTATTTTGCTGTAATTGTCTTAGGGAGGCTTGTGTGACTTGCCTAGCTTGGATGGCATAGAAACCCGAATAATAAATAAATAATAATAAATAAATTATGCCCGACATCCTCAGTTAAGAGCCTTGGGGTCGTTTTTGACCCGTTGCTGTCGATGGAGGCCCAGGTCTCCAGCGTCAGAAAAACCGCGTCTTTCCACCTGTGGCAAGCTAGGCGTCTGGCCCCCTACCTATCCAGAGACGACCTGGCCATGGTGCTCCAAGCCATGGCCATCTCGAGACTGGACTACTGTAATGCCATTTACTTTGGCCTGCCCTTGTCCGTGATCCGGAAACTAAAGCTCGTCCAGAATGCCGCTGCTCGACTTCTCTCTGGGACACCAGTGAGATGTCACATGACACCCATCCTCCAGCAGCTCCATTGGATTCCGGACGAGCACCGGATCACCTTAAAGGTGATGGTGTGAACTTTCAAGGCCTTGCATGGTCTGGGGCCGCTGTATCTGAGGGACCGTCTCCTCCCCTACCAACCCCAGAGGTCACTCCGTTCCGAACAAATGAACCTCCTTGAAGTGCCGACTTTCAAAGCAATCCGTTTCACATTGACCCGGCGCATAGCCTTTTCAGTAGTGGCGCCGTCAATCTGGAATACCCTTCCAAGTGATGTGCGGGCCATGCAGGACCTATACTCCTTTCGCAAGGCCTGCAAGACCCATCTTTCCCTGCTAGCCTTTGATTTTAGTCTGGTTTAATATGTTGTTTTACCTCTGTTGTGTTTTTATATGACTGTAAGACGCTCCGAGCCCCCGGGGAGTGGCGGCATATAAGTCCAAATAATAAATAAATAAATAAATAATAAATAAATAAATATACCTTATGTCCATTATAGTCTGCTTTGACTTGGCTCAAAGCTTTGAGTCCCCTTCAGGAGAGATAAAGTCAAGGTAAAGGTTTCCCCTGACAGTAAGTCTAGTTATGTCTGACTCTAGGAGGTGGTGCTCATCTCCATTTCTAAGCTGAAGATCTGGCATTGTCCGTAGACACCACCAAGGTTATGAGGCCGGCATGAGTACATGAAGTGCCATTAACTTCCCGCAGAAGCGGTACCTATTGATCTATTCACATTTGCATGTTTTAAAACTGCTAGGTTGGCAGAAGCTGGGGCTGACAAGCAGGAGCTCACCCCACTCCCTGGATTCAAACTGCCAACCTTTTGGTCAGCAAGTTCAGCAGCTCAATGGTTTAACCCGCTACGCTACCAGCGGGCCCTCAGGAGAGATGAAGCAGGGTATAAATAAATCTCTATATATAATAAAAGGGAATGTTTGTATGTTTGTGGGTTGGTATGTATGTATGTATGCATGTGCCAGCGTTCTGATTGGCTACCAGCCTCTAAATTCCCACCCTCTACATTCAAACATCATGATTGGTTGCCACTGAAGCAGAATTTGCTAAACCGCCTCTGATTGGCCACCATTGCCTCAAACAGCATGATTGGTTGCCACAGAGTGAGCATTTACTACACCGGCTCTGATTGGCTGCCTTTCCTCCATCCCTAATTTCTAAGGTCTCGCAAAGAGGCTTCCTTTAGCAGATTTGACCAACTCCGCCTGGGCTGCAGCCTGATTTCACAGTAAGACCTACTTTACTTATTTCTCCTGACTACAGCCCCTACAAAAACATAAAAAGGCCACACTTTGCAAACAGCCCTCCCCAACAACCCACTCTACATCCTGGGGCACTTTGAGGGAGGGGGGACCACGGATGATGGGACTTGAAGTACCTTCACTCACTTCCTGATAACAATGCAAGCCTCATGCATTCACCAATAGAGACCACACTTGCCACACAGAGCCCCCGTGACCCAATCTACATCTTACTGCAATTTGGAGGAGGGTGGATCACAGATGATGGGACTTGCAGTACCTTCACCAATTTCATGATAACACTACAACTCCCAATAATGATAGATCAAGAACAAACTTGGCACACAGAACCCTCATGACCCACTCTACATCCTGCTGCAGTTTGGAGGATGGCAGACCATGGATGATGGGACTTGCAGTACCTTCCCTCACTTTCCAAGACTGCTGCAAACCTAATCCAATGACTGATCAAGACCAAACTTGGCACACAGAGCCCTCATGACCCACTCTACATCCTGGTGCAGTTTTGTGTGAGACAGACCATGGATGATGGGACTTGAAGTACCTTCACTCAGTCCTGATAACAATGCAATTCTCATCCATTTACCAATAGAGACCACACTTGCCACACAGAGCCCCCAAGACCCAATCTATATCCTACTGCAATTTGGAGGAGGGTGGACCACAGATGATGGGACTTGCAGTACCTTCAGTAATTTCATGATACCACTGCACCTCCCAGTAATGATGGATCAAGGCCACGCTTGGCAGACAGAGCCCCCATGACCCACTCTACGTCCTGGTGCTGCTTGGAGGAGGGTGGACCACAAATGATGGGACTTGCAGTACCTTCAGTAATTTCATGATACCACTGCACCTCCCAGTAATGATGGATCAAGGCCACGCTTGGCACACAGAGCCCCCATGACCCACTCTACGTCCTGGTGCTGCTTGGAGCAGGGTGGACCACAGATGATGGGAGTTGCAGTACCTCCGGTAATTTCATGATACCACTGCAACTCCTAATAATGATGGATCAAGGCCAAACTTGGCAGACAGAGCCCCCATGACCCACTCTACGTCCTGGTGCTGCTTGGAGCAGGGTGGACCACAGATGATGGGAGTTGCAGTACCTCCAGTAATTTCATGATACCACTGCAACTCCTACTAATGATGGATCAAGGCCAAACTTGGCAGACAGAGCCCCCATGACCCACTCTACGTCCTAGTGCTGTTTGGAGGAGGGTGGACCATGGACGATGGACTCGCTGTGCCTTCACTAACTTACTGACATCACTGTGAGCCACATAAATAACTGCTGAAGACCAAGTACTACGTTTCTCAAAAAACCCGGGCACCACCGGGTCCCCAAGCTAGCATAATATAATAATAACAGAAGAAGAGGAGGAGGAGGAGCAGCAGGAGGGTTTTTAAATATATTTTGCCATTAGGAGATACATCACCAGCATACCATAATTGTGGCGTGACCCATTCTATTAAAAACCGTGAACTTGAAAGACAAATAACACTTTCCTGAGATACCCTTGTCAACCTATTGGTTCTCTCTCTGAATGAAGACTGAGTTGTGCTGCGTGATTCCTTTCTTGGGGATCCCACCAGGGAATGGTCTCCCGGGAATTGATCGCGAGCAAGTTCTTCATAAGTGAACTTTAAACCTGAAATAGTCTAGAATATGTTCACATTGTACAACACACACACAGAGAGAGAATGAATGGACTGACAAAGGGCAGAGAGAAAGAAATGTATCACTGCAACAATTATCATTACCATATTATACTTACACAGGCCACTAATCCACTTTGTACAGCCATGAAAGCATCTTTGCTCTCTAACAAAGCAACGGTCTTTAACATTCTCCTTGCAGTTGCCGTCTCACGGCCGTCTTTTTGTTTTGTTCTCATATATTTTCCAAAAGGGCCTGCTTTTATCCATAGGACAAAAGGACTTGCTATCCTTTCATAAGCATAAAGGGGTGACTGTAATCGGGGGCGGATTTACCATTAGGCAAAGTAAGCACCCGCTTAGGGCACCACATAGTCAGGGGCGCATCTGGCCGCCAGGTTCCACGCATGTGCCATTGCTGCAAAGGGACTCCAGCTGGACTGAGACGCCAATCGCCCAAAATGCCCCGGCTCCGTCCCGGCTGCCCCTTTTGGCCTCACTTAGGGCGATTGGTATCTCGGTCCATCTGGAGTCCCTCCGCAGCAATGGCGCATGCGGAGAACTAGCCGGCCCAGCGCATGTGCGCCCGGCGTGCATGCGCACGCTCCACGAGGCCGGAGAGCGAGGGGGCGCCAAAATAATGTTTGCTTACCATTTTAAATTACCTTAGTCCTGCCCTGACTGTAATTTTGTGAGATCATGAGCCCTTAGTAAGGAGTCTGGGGGTCCAATTGGACCCACTGCTGACGATGGAGGCCCAGGTCTCCACTGTCAGCAGATCCGACTTTTTCCACCTGCGACAGGCTAGGCGGGTGGCGCCATACCTTACTGGGAGTGATCTAGCTATGGTGATCTACGCCAGTGATTCCCAACCAGTGTGCCATGAGCAATCATGAAGTGTGCCATGGGAAATTGGTACTTCCAATCCCCTTTCTTCCCCCTCCTGCCGAACACTTTTTCTTCTCCACTCGGGCTCTCTTCTTCCCAGCCTCTGCTCGCTTTGCCTTGCTTTGCTCACGCTGCCGCTTCTGAGCGAGGGGGGAAAGAGGAAGACGTGACCCGTGCAGGCGCTACTGTGCAGACTCGCCCCACGTCTTCCTCCCTCCCCTCCACAGTGCTCTCTGGAAATAGGTGAACTACAACTCCAAAACTGAAGGTCAATGCCCACCAAACATTTATAGTATTTTCTCTTGGTTATGGTAATTCTGTGTGGGAAGTTTGATTCCATTCCATCATTGGTGGAGTTCAGAATGCTCTTTGATTGCGGGTGAACTATAACTCCCAGCTGTTAATGCTTCATGTGTGTCTTTCTGCCATTCCTGCCAGGATATCTTGTGTTCATTGAAACAGGCCCAGGTTTCACACTGAGTGTATAAATACATTAAAAAACATTTTAACTATATGTATGACTGTGTTAGAGTGTCATTTTGTGTCGTTTTGGTTGGTTGTGTGCCCCAGGGTTTGGGAAATGTAAAAAATGTGCCGCGGCTCAAAAAAGGTTGAAAAACACTGTTCTAGAGAGAGAAACATCTTTTATTACCTGGAGATCTCTCACTCATATTGTAGGTGTAGTGTGTAGACTTGCAACTTCCATTGAACTACATGATTATGTCCATGTGCTTCCTGCAAATCCCTGAAACCCCTGCATAGCACTACCTGGAAAACGCGACACCTCCTCTTCTTGCCACAAAGCTTCGCCGCTCTTCCCATTTCCATTTCCTTGCGGCCTGCAGTGAAGTGAAGATCGGTTTCTCTTCATCATTCATTAGTTAACATTTGTAGAACACATTAAAGATGTAGCACATTAGGCAAATGCTAAGCATTATTGTCATTAAATGATATTTCGAAATTTAAAAGAGGTCAGTATTGTGCATTAAGAATGACTCTTAGCAGACAGTTAATGTCCCGAGCACTAATTTAATAGAGGTGTACGCTCTGCACAACAGAGTGTGAAAGAATGGGAAAGAGGAGAAAGAAAGGTAGGTTGGTCGAAACTGCCAATTTGATGTAACGCACATACATTGGATAATATGTAAAAAATAAGAGAACATTCCTATAGAACTGTGGCACAATAGGCTAGATACTGTTGGTGTTAAACTGTAGAGTTGAACGGAGTTTTAACATTTATATTGTTTTATTTTCTGTACAATGTGACGTTGGTCCTTGACCGTAAATAAATATCTATCTATCTATAGAACTGTGTTTTTTAACCTTTTTTGAGCCGCGGCACATTTTTTACATTTACCAAATCCTGGGGCACACCACCAACCAAAATGACACAAAACGACACTCTAACACAGTAATACATATAGGTAATATGTTTTAAATGTATTTGTACACTCAGTGTGAAACCTGGGCCTTTTTTGATGAACACAACATAGCTATCCTGGCAGGAATGGCAGAAAGACACAAACTTCCCACACAGAACTCCCATAACCAAGAGAAAATACTATAAGAGTTTGGTGGGCATTGACCTTGAGTTTTGGAGTTGTAGTTCACCTATATCCAGAGAGCACCGTGGACTCAAACAATGTTGGATCAGGACCAAACTTGGCATGAATACTCAATATGCCCAAATGTGAACACAGATGGAGTTTGGGGATAATAGACCTTGACATGTGGGAGTTACAGTTTCTGGGATTTATAGTTAACACACAATCAAAGAGCATCCTGAACTCTTGCAACAATGGAATTGAACCAAACTTGTGCCATATGTGAGTTTCTGAAATTGGCTGCTTTAACACTCAGAATACATTTAAGGCAGTGTTTTTCAACCTGTTTTGAGCCGCGGCACTTTTTTTGCATTTACAAAATCCTAGGGCACGTCACCAACCAAAATGACACAACATGACACTCCAACACAGTAATACATATAGTTAATATGTTTTTAAATGTATTTATACACTCAGTGTGAAACCTGGGCCTGTTTCGATGAACACAACATAGATATCCTGGCAGGAATGGCAGAAAGACACACACAAAGCTCTTGCTCAACAGCTGTCAGTCTTATAGTTTATATCTGAATGAAGTTCGAAGATAGTTTCCCACGGCACACCTGATGCTCTCTCATGGCACACTAGTGTTCTGCAGCACTCTTGTTGAAAATCACTGCTATAGAGAACAATTCCTCAAGTTTAGTTGTGTCTTTCATCCGTGGGTTACCACTGGCTAAGCCTTCTGGATTGAACCTTTGGATTTTCCACACATCTAAATCAATGCAGAATTAATGCCAAGCCAAAAAAAGGGAACTAGAAATGGAAATCTTTCAGGGAAGCGGCAAGTGCTCTTCACTTAGCGTGCTGATGGAACATCAATGAAAATATTGCTACTCACTTGACATTTGGTCAAAAGATAATAGAAAGAGGGGTGGGTTTTTTTGTACACGAGACCTAGCAAGTTCTTTTCATTGATCCCCACATTAGATCCTTTGTATTACAAATGTGTTCCATTAATTTTTTTTCCATAATGGGGTGAAACCAGTGAGACTGCAATGCCAAAGCAGGCACGGCAGAGCCAAACTAATTCAATAAATGACACTCCATCCAAATAAAGAGGGCAGAATGGTCTTCTGGGAAATGGCATTCGTGCGTATTTTTAAAAATCAGCTCAAGGAGAGAGAATTGTGAACTGCTGTACATTTTAGCTAGAAATCAATGTATGTGCAATATTTGTCATGCTTACGTACTGAGGTGATCCTTCATAGCCCGAGGACGATGGTCGTCCAAGTGTAGTGTCTTGGTGGTGGATATCTAGGTAGCTGTGGAGACCTATTGTTGATCAACTAAACACAGAAGGGAAGTCTGCTCTACTCAGACTACAAACAAGCTACGAGGGACAAAGTCCAAATTCCACAAATTAACTTAATATAAATCGTGTTATATTAATGATAATAAGTACTAACAAAACTCACTAGTGCATCCTAGTTCATTCAACTTATAATACCCAACCCATGACAAGCTCTCTTACCCCTGGGACGAGGAAGTGTGGTTGTTGTAGTGTTTGCGCTAATGTGTGTCAGGATAGAACTATTGTTAATGTTCATTGTAATATAACCCGGGATATAAGATGTTTTAGTACATGCGCGACATCCCATGTTGTCTATGTTTTGTGTTGCCCATGTCCATGCCATTATATTTATATTGGGCAGACGGGAAGACCTATGAGGACAAGAGTTATTGAACACAAATCTAAAATACGTTTGGGAAGCCAGGATTCCATATTGTACTCCCATTATAAGGAATTGAGACATCAACCAGAGTATTTAGCATTCATGGTTCTGGAAAGAGTTAACATTCTCCCGCATACTGATTACCATCAAGCCCTGATCAGATGTGAGCATAAATGGATTTCATTACTCAATACGGAATTCCCCTTTGGGTTGAACGATAGAATGACGATCCAGTCACTCTTGACCTAGATTCTCTGTGTTAATTAGTTACTGTGCTAATTACTTATGGAATTACATAAGTAATTACAATTCCCCTTAAATTTTGCATCTTGGGGTGGTTTTTTACCTTTACTCTGATGGGAGACTGGTCCGTATGATGTTGTGATTTCTACCTGTGTTATGTGCCCATACATTTCTGTATATTGCATTGTTTAATATAGTGCTGGACTGTCTGCTTACTATAGGAACTTTCTTCGTATTTTAGATGTTCCAAGGACGCCAACCGTGCATATGGACAATTTAGGGTTTTGAAAAAGTGTTTTGTTCAACGCGAAACGGAGTGGGATCCTTTTGAATATCTTCTGTCAACCCGGCTCCGCATGAAGGATTTATCTTGGGTTACCGAATTGGGATATCCATCGTTATAGAATTAACTTCTGCGTGGTTCTCTGCAATTTCGGATTTTGATGGACATTTCTTATATGGACTGTTACGGACTGTTGATATTTCCAATTGTGGACATAAGAACTGAGATTATCACACACCAGTCCCATATATAAACCGGATTTTCCTCCATCGCCGTTTTTCTTTGAAATACCATACGTAGACCGCAGTGAGTTTTATTAGTACTTATTATCATTAATGTAACACGATTTATATCAAGTTAATTTGTGGAATTTGGACTTTGTCCCTCGTAGCTTGTTTGTGACCTTTTATTGATCCACATGGTCTCCCACAGTGAGAACATTGGTTTCCAGGTGGAAAACAGTCCCAGTCAGGGTTTGCTTGACATGCTTTCCTCTTGGCACATTTCTCCCTTTCACCCTCTATTCGTGCAACTTCGATTCTGCAGCACTGCTGGTCACAACTGACTTCTGCTTACCTGTCTGTTTGTTGGGCATCGAATTGTTGCCGGTTGTGAGACCACCCTGAGTCTCCTTCAGGGTGAAATGGGAAGGGTACAAGTATGGGAAATAAATAAATAAATAAAATAAGTATAATAATTATTTATTTGTTTGTTTTTCATTCTTGTATACCGCTCCTTCCAGCAGGCTTGGGACGGTTTACATAAAATCAATTAATAAAACAGCAACATTTCAATTTAATAACAACAATATAAAACAGAGCATAAAAACAACAATCTCCATCGGACTCAAGGATTTGGGAAACTTTCTCAGGAGCCTTTTAGATTAAAAGCCTGCCTAAAAAGGGTCGTCTTGTAGGCTCTTCGAAATGGGGGCAATTCCTTGATGGCACGGACTTCCTCTGGCATTGAATTCCATAGCGTCGGCGCTGCTATGGAAAAGGCTCTTGATCTGGTTGTTGACAGACGGCAGGAGTGGATAGATGGAACTAGTAGAAGATTTTGCTCTTCCGAACGCAGTGATCTCGGGGGAATGTACAGGGTAAGGCGGTCCCTCAGGTACACCAGCCCTAGACCATACACGGTCTTAAAGGTCAACACCAGCACCTTGAAAACAATCCAGTACTCTATTGGTAGCCAGTGCAGTTGCTGCAGAATAGGTGTAATGTGCTCTCGTGCAGATGCTCCCACCAGCAGTCGAGCAGCAGCATTCTGCACCAGCTTGAGTTTCCGGATTGCTGACAAGGAAGGCCAATGAAGAGGGTGTTACAGTAGTCCAGTCTCGAGATGACCGTTGCCTGGCTCACCATAGCCAGGACGTTCCTGGGCATGTAGGGAGCCAGCCGCCTAGCCTGTCGTAGATGGAAAAACGCGGTCCTGCATACCGTGGAGATTTGCGCCTCCATCGATAGCAGCGGGTCCAATTGGAGCCCCAGGCTTCTTACTGAAGACGATGGGCTTAAAAGCTCACGATCCAGGGTAGGCAACCAGCACCCACCCAACCCAGGGCGACCCAGCCATAAGATCTCAGTCTTCGACGGATTCACCGTCAATCGGCTGGCACGCAGCCATCCAGTCACAGCCTCAAGGCATTGATGGAAACAATCGGGTACGGTCTCCGGCCTGCCATCCATTCTCAGCACCAGCTGGGTGTCACCAGCATACTGATGGCACTCCAGACCAAATTCGCGAACCAGTCGGGCCAGTGGACGCATATAGATATCTCTATCTCTATATATAATAAAGCAGAATGTTTGTTTGTATGTTTGTATGTTTGTATGTATGTATGTGGCAGCATTCGGATTGGCTCCTGGCCACTACATTCTGACAACATGATTGGTTGCCAGTGAGGGAGTATTTGCATAACGCCTCTATTGGCCAGCCAACACGAACATTCCGACACTCTAAACTGGCAGAGGAGGATAAGGCAAAGGCCAGAGGCAGTCAGGCATGGTGGGGGTTTCAGGCCAAAACACTTTGCGACCCCTTTGCGACCCCAAACAATGAGAGAGCAAGACCAAACTTGGCACACAGAACCCTCAAGACCCACTCTACATCCTGGTGCAGTTTGAGGGAGGATGGACCATGGATGACGGGACTTGCAGCACTTTAACTCACTTGCTTAGAGCACTGTGGCCCACACCATAGAAGGATCAGGACTACACTTGGCACACAGATGCCCGCAGTGTAGGGCAGGATGGGCTACAAATGATGGAATTTGCAGTACCTCCACCCGATTCATTTCCCACAGAACATTGAAGCCCCTACAAATCACAGACCAGGCCCAAACTTGGCACACAGAGTACCCATGACCCACTCTACATCCTACTGCAGTTTTGAGTGGGACGGAGCACGGATGATAGGACTTGAAGTACCTTCACTCACTTTCTGAGACCACTGCGACCCTCATCCAATTACCAAAAAAGAACAAACTAGGCACACAGAGCCTCCATGACCCATTTTACATCCTGGTGCAGCTTGGAGGAGGGCAGACCATGCATGGTGGGACTTGAAGTACCTTCGCTCACTTCCCAAAACTGCTGCAAACCTAATCCAATGACTGATCGAGACCAAACCTGACACAGAGAGCCCTCATGACCCACTCTACATCCTGGTGCCATTTGAAGGAGGATGGACCATGGATGATGGGACTTGAAGTACCTTCACTAACTTCCTGAGACCACTGCAAGCCACGTAAACATTTCATAAGGACCACCCTTGGCACACAATGCCTTTCTCAAATAACCCGGGCAGGGCCGGGTCCCCAAGCTAGTTAAACAATAAAGGGGAAAGGATATTGGTGTGTATGCGTTATCTATGGTAATATGACAGCTATGAATAGCATGTTACTGTGATAAAATCCCAGACTTGTGCAGATTAAGTCCCAAATTGTAAATGGGCTTCAAATACCATGTGGTTTCTGAAGACTTTTTCACAGTGGCAAGGCAATGTCTAAAACTGTTCATTGCTTCCTTTAAGAAAAACATTAACTTTTTCACCGACATCCCTCAACTTACCAACATCATTGTTTGCGCCTTGTTTCCAGGATCTGGCCTCTCCATTGAGAACAGTAATAATCCTAGAGCCACCCAGAAGCAAATCCAAAGCAAGGCTGCCAACCACCGCAAACGTAGCAACTCCTTGGCTTAACTCCGACACAATTTTCTGTCAGGAGCCAAGGGGCTCTTGAAACAGAGCTGGAAGCGAGATTTATTCCTTTTCCTACCTTCTTTTAAAGAGAAATATAAATTAGTTCAATCAATTTTCTAATTTGCACTTGCCAGGTAGGCTTGAAGCAATTAAGTGATTTGTTCGAGGCGGCTCCTTCTCCCCTCGCGCCCGGCTTCTCCGGCGCTCCTGACGGGCCTCAACGAGAGGGGAATATTGAGCCTTAATAATCTATTCATTCCCTTGACCCAACCAAGGGCATAGAAAGAGCTTTTTGGTGTTAATTACTTCAAAAAAGAAACTCTCCCGCACTACAGTTCTCTTTTAGACACTTTGTTATCCATTCAAATGTTGCAAATGACCAGTTAATGAAAGGAACACAATATCACAGTATCATAGTGTGTACTAAGCTAGTTACAACATGACGGAACAACGTTCTGTCCAGATCTGAATGGCTCTGCGGGCATAACGCTTCCTGTTAGCTATATTGCCAGAGTAAGGGTTCATCTGCATCAGGCATGGGCAAACTTTTTAACTTGGGGGCTGCATGGTGGGACCGAGCAGGGTAGGTCGGCCGTGAGGGGGGGGGGGCAGGCCCGGATTAACACTTTTTTGCGCCCTAGGCCACACCTTGGAATTACGCCCCCTTTCAGCCAACCTCCCGCCACCTCCAAGGTTCCCATTCCCACCGGCTGGAAAGCTCCGCTGTGCTCTTAAGGTCTCCTCGGGAGTCAGGAGGCTTGGGGAGAGCGCAGCGGGTGCAAACATGCTCCAAAGGCACACACAAGAGAGAGAGAGAGAGAGAGAGAGCAGAGGGAGAGAGCAAGAGAGAGCGAGAGAGAAGAGAGAGAGAGCAAGAGAGAGAGAGCGCAAGAGAAAGCACGCGCGAGAGAGAGCGTGAGAGAGAGAGCGTGAGAGAGAGAGTGTGAGAGAGAGCACACATGCACGAGAGAGAGAGCACGAGCGTGAGATAGAGCATGTGCGCAAGAGAGAGCATGCACGCAAGAGAGAGAGCGCACGCACGAGAGACTGCGAGAGAGAGAGAGAGCGCGCGTGAGAGAGAGCATGAGAGCAAGAGAGTGCAAGAGAGAGCAGGAGAGCATGCGTGAGAGAGTGAGAGAGTGCGCGAGAGAGACGGAGGGGACGGAGCAGACACTTGGCCGGGAGAAGGAGCGAAGAGAGGGGCATGAGAAAGGGGGGGAAAGGGGCGCAGACCTGTTTTGGGGTCCGTGATCTGTGTCGTCGTCCCCCGGCTTGCGCCCCTAGGCCATGGCCTTGTTGGCCTTATGGGTAATCCGAGCATGAGGGAGGGGGTTCAACCCAAGCCCCCTTCGTGCCTTTTCCTCCCCTCCTCTTCTCTTCCGGAGTCAGAAAGGGAAGGAAAGATGGGAAATGTTTGGATCCCAAAAGGGTTAGCCTTGCTGAGAATGAGATGGTGGATGGGAGAGGAAAAGTCTATCCAGTAGACCCCGTATTCCCTTCTCCTGATATAGAATCCTAAAATCCTAGAGTTGGAAGCGTGACGGCGCGGTACCGCAACACCTGCATAGAGAACCTTGCGTTTGCAAAGATTTGTATTGTTAAACGGTGCTTACTGCCTGCACTGTTTGCATAGGTTTGTATTGTTAATGTGTTTTTGTTGCACTTCAGGCAAGGAGCACCCCCCCCCCCTAGTCACACACACAACAGACAGTCTCTGAATAAGAAGGCTTTTATTGAATCAAATATAGTGTCCAACAAAAGGGTTAAAAGAAGATCAATAGTAGAATATATCCAAGGTAAAATCACACAGTTCAAATAGTCCCAAACTCCAAAGGCAAAGGTAAAATGCTTGATGAAAATCCCAGGAATAATACAAGGCAGTTATAGGAGCAAAACGTGCACAAAGGCCTAGGCAAAATCAGGAGCTTGGAGGCAAGACAAGGTCTGGCATGGTATTCTAAACGAAGCCTGGAAACTGAAGACAATTTTCTCTAATCAACTATTATAAAGACAATCAGTTTCGTTTTGTAAACCGACTGCTACGTCGCAGGCTGGCAGCCTGCCTAGATCGCCGAATGCTATCTCGGCGGTCAAGTGTAAGCTCGTTAAAATTCCCAGGTGTTCCGTTATCAGCATCAAGACTTTCTGAATCTTGAAGACAAGAATGGTCATCTACTGAGGCCCTGGGAAGAGAACTGTTCCCAGGAAAGGAAGCCTCATCTGAAAGGTCACTTTGCATCTCAGAGTTCTCACTAGGCATCCCATCATCAGCATTTGCAGGAACAATTCCATCATCAGCATTTTCAGGAACATTCCCATCATTCCCATCATCCCTAGCATGCACATGAGCACCAGGCTGAAACACCACAGTTTTTGCAGCTTGCACAGTTTGCAAAAGGTTTAGTTGCATTGATTGGTCCCTAGCACCTGCCAATCATCGTTTGCAGAGTCCAGTTGAGTTTGTTCCGCCCCTTATTCCAAGGATCTTTGAAGTATGCCATTTTACATTCAATGGACCACCAGGACTTCTCCTAAAAGGACGTGTTTGAAGGTTTGCCAGACCAGGCCTTGGTCAGGCCATCTTCCAATGCCAGACTGATTTTCCTTGGGACTCAAGCAGGATGTTCAGCATATCGGAAGGCTGAGCGACCCTGAGGAGTCTCAAGCGCCTTCGCACTAGTTATTTGGCATCCAGAGGAAGGCTTTGGGCCTTCAATTTTGGCCACCTGACTGGGGCTCCGAGCGTCCACACCTCAACGCCATCGAGAGAGACTCGGAGAGACCCCCGAGACAGGCCCGGATTACCCATAAGGCCACTCTAGGCCATGGCCTAGGGGTGCAAGCCGAGGGGGGGCGCAATTCACGGACCAAAAAAAATTGAAACAAAACCGCAATGCGCGGCATGATGACTCTCTCTCTCTCTCTCTCTCTCGGGGGAGGGCGGGGGGAGACCGCTGCGAGGGGGCGGAGGAAGAGGGAATGTGCCCCCCGCCTCGCCATCGCCCCGACCCCTTGTCAAGGAAGGAGGGCACGAGGAGGAGGGAGGAAGGGAAGCTCCCGGGGCCGCTGCTGGGCATGTGTAGCACCCAAGAACATGGCGGAGGAGGCAGAGGCGCTCGTGCCCTCCTGCTGCAAGTGCATGTCCGGCAGGGGCCCCGGGGTCGGGGCTTCCCTCCGCCTCATCCTCCTTGTGCCCTCCTTCAAGATCTTGTGAAACAACAACAATTACGATTCCATAGCATGGAGCCATTGCAGTTAAAGTAGTATCAAACCGGTAATACTACCGTGGAGATGCCCAATAATGCCTTTCTACACAGAGAAAGGGGCCCCTACTGCCCAGCTATACTGAACATGGTCTGGTGTAACTGGCCGGCCAGTCTAGGAGCCTGCCTCTATGGTGCAGTAGTTTCCAGCTATGACATACATTGACTTATAACAGGGCTGTCCAACTGGTGGCCCGGGGGCCGTATACGCCCCCCCAGCCCCTTCCCTGCGGCCCCTGCCTACCATGCAAAAATAATATTTTTTAAAATATTTTTTTTTAAAAATTCGATCTCCGGGGGGTGGGGCTGGGTGGCGTCAGGCGTGGCGCCGGCGCCAAGCCTGACGTCACCCAGCCCCGCCCGCTCCCTTCCTCCTCTGTCCCGCCTCTCCCCCCGGCGCACCAATCGGGAACGCCGGGGGCCTAAAGGCAGGCCTAAAGAGGAGGAAGGAAGGCTCCCTTCCTCCTCCTCTGTCCCGCCTCTCCCCCCGGGAACGCCGGGGGGGAGGGAGGGAGGAGGCGTGCCTAAAGAGGAGGAAGGGAAGCGCTTCCCTTCCTCCTCTTTAGGCACGCCTTCTCCGTTCTGCCTCTCCTCCTGGCGCACTGATCGGTGCGCCGGTGGGAGAGGCAGAACAGAGGAGGAGGCTGGCGTGACACTTTAGGAGAGAGGGCGAAGCCATGGAGGGCTCCCCTTGGCTTTGCCCTCCCTCCTAAAAGGTCACGCCAGCCTCAGAAGCAAAATCGCTGCTTCTGAGGCTGGCGTGACACTTCAGGAGGAGGGGCCGGGGGCGTGGCTGGGGTGGGGCCAGGGGCGGGGTGGAGTGGCACGGAGCGGCCCCCCAGGTCATCAGTGACTGGAAGTCCGGCCCTAGGTCCGGTAGAAGTTGGACAGCACTGACTTATAACATGACCACAAATCAAATTCTGGATAGAAATTAAGAAAGAAACACAACATCCATCTCAAGCATGCGGATCTCCAGGAATGTCTATGGAGAGATGGGGAAATGTATGTAATCTGGGAGAACAAAGGACATGTCACTGCATCGGCCTTCTTTGTTCCCGGCGCCTTGCCTCGAGAAGGGAGGCCTTTTTAGCATCACTTTATGCGCATCTGTTGACTTTTAAAAGAATAATGAGAATAACACGAGTGTTAAAAGACCTTGGCCATTAGGGATATTGTTTTCTAAGCAGATAAACACTAATCTCTGTGCACGAGAACATTCTCCTGACCCACAGTGATTGATGAGCGGCCCTCCGGTTGGTTGTGAATGGGCCGGCAACTCAAAGGACCCTCTCAGTGCGGCAAAATGGGTGGAAAGTGTTGCGTCCCAGAGGGCCTGGTTTGAATGGATTCTGTTGAGATGACAAGAATTAAGTGGCTTGTGCTGTGTATATGGGTTCACGTGTGGCGTGAGGAGAGAATACGGAGAATGCCAGGCATTTTTTGTGATGGAAAATGGGTCCGTCTGCTAAGACAAGAGTGGAAAATTGAAGCGTAAAATTTGAAAAGTTGCATATTTCCATCCTGCTGTTATGGCGTTGGGAAGGAGAAGAAGGGGAGGGGGAGGGGGAGAAGAGGAGGAGGCAGAAGAAGAGGAAGAAGAAAAAGTGGAAGAGGAAGAACAGGAACAGGAAGAAGAGGAGGAGGAAGTGAAGAGGAGGCAGAAGAGGAAGAAGAAAAGGTGGAAGAGGAAGAACAGGAACAGGAAGAAGAGGAGGAGGAAGTGAAGAGGAGGCAGAAGAGGAAGAAGAAAAGGTGGAAGAGGAAGAACAGGAAGAGGAAGGAGAAGGAGAGGAGGAGGAGGCAGAAGAGGAAGAAGAAAAGGTGGAAGAGGAAGAACAGGAACAGGAAGAAGAAGAGGAGGAGGAGGAAGTGAAGAGGAGGCAGAAGAGGAAGAAGAAAAAGTGGAAGAGGAAGAACAGGAACAGGAAGAAGAGGAGGAGGAGGAGGAAGTGAAGAGGAGGCAGAAGAGGAAGAAGAAAAGGTGGAAGAGGAAGAACAGGAACAGGAAGAAGAAGAGGAGGAGGAAGTGAAGAGGAGGCAGAAGAGGAAGAAGAAAAAGTGGAAGAGGAAGACAGGAAAAAGAAGAGGAGGAGGAAGTGAAGAGGAGGCAGAAGAGGAAGAAGAAAAGGTGGAAGAGGAAGAACAGGAACAGGAAGAAGAAGAGGAGGAGGAGGAAGTGAAGAGGAGGCAGAAGAGGAAGAAGAAAAGGTGGAAGAGGAAGAACAGGAAGAGGAAGAAGAAGGAGAGGAGGAGGAGGAAGTGAAGAGGAGGCAGAAGAGGAAGAAGAAAAGGTGGAAGAAGAACAGGAAGAAGAGGAAGAGGAGGAGGCAGAAGAGGAAGAAGAAAATACAGAGGAGGAAGGAGAGGAAAAGGAGAAAGAAAAAGAAGAAGAGGAAAAGGAAGAGGAGGAGGGGGAGGAAGAAAAAGAAGAGGAAGAAGAAGATAGTATCGAGGAGAAAGAAAAGAAAAGAAGAAGAGGAAAAGGAAGAGGAGGAGGGGGAGGAAGAAAAAGAAGAGGAAGAAGAAGATAGTATGTGAAATTGTTACCGAGCACAATTTAGGGGGCTCTGCCCAGATGGGGACAAGAGCCCAGACCGCCTCTAAACGCGAGGATCCCAAACGAATCTGGGCGAACCTTTTAAAAAGCGCTACAATTCCCACTAAAAAATCCCAAATGCAGTCGTCTCACCCAGATCAGAAGCGCGCACACCGAGAGAAGAGTCTGTATCCGCTGGAAAAGGATGTTGGGCCAGAGTCCCGAGGTTCCTGAAAAGCTAACATGTTTTATTGAAAAGTTACAGACGTATTTATAGCAACAAAAAATATCCATTCACATTCAAATGTGGCGCTTGCTTGCTACGTGCGCTAACAGCTGATCGGTCGTGACGTCAGTAAACAGCTGAGTGGGAGAAGCCGGCCGGCACTCTGGCCATTCACAGATTAGCGCGATCTATGAATCAGCCAATTGGGGCCGGGACAACACAAAGCGGCAAGGCACAAAGAAACAGTTGGGTGGGGTGACATTCCGGTGATTTTGAAATGACCTGGGGGGGAAAATGAGCATCCTAGAGAGCTCAAGTCTATCCTGGCTATTGTTCGTGTTTGAATTTTCAACGGTTCTTTGTCCTAGACCAGGGGTGCTCAGGAAGTCGACCGCGATCGACTGGTCGATCCTGGGACCGAGGGAGGTCGATCCCAGCTGGATGGGGTGCTTCTGAGGGGGCGGAGCCATGCTGCGCCAAGCTCCGCCCCCTCCTCCAGCTTCAGCATTTCCCCAGCTTCTCCAGGGTAGAAGAGGGTAATGCCAAGCCAGTGGTAGCATAGATAGCCACTACTGGCTTGGCATTACCCTCTTCTACCCTGGAGAAGCTGGGGAAATGCTGAAGCCAGAGGGGGAGGGGGGCGGAGCCAAGCCCTGCCAAGCCCCGCCCCTTCCCCCGGCTCCGCCCTGCTTCTCTCTTGGTAGATCTTGCTGATTTAGTTTTAGTATAAGTAGCTCGCATGCTGAAAAAGTGTGGGCACCCCTGTCCTAGACCGAAGTTTCAGTCAAATCAGAAGCATAGTTTCTTTGTTTCAAATAGCTGGTTTGAACAAGTTTTATTACAGTTACTTATGGGGGTCCGAGGCCCATAGAGGCAACTCTGGTTATGAAAATAGGGTTATGGGTATGTCCAATCATATGGCCCTGTTGATGGACAAACTCCGAGGTCAATGGAGCCATATGCAGGCAGACCCAAGTATTAGTTACAGGGGGGAAATTGACCCCTGCGAAGGACCCCGACATCTGCCTGATATTGTTGTGCAAAGGAAAATGAATGGCTGGGAAACGTAGCTCCCAGTTAGCTCTATGGTCTTCCTGCTGGAAGATTTTTCTTAACATAAAATAACCATGAGGGAAGGAACAAAAAGGAAAAGATTTAAACAATACATTTGGATATCGGGGAGACCCCCAGCAATCATTCCATATGATCCCCCATACAGTCCATCCAGAGAGAAAGGTCATATAAATCTCTCTGGGAGCCATAGATCCAAGGTCCATGGTGAAAGGAGCCAGTGTCCTGGCGTTCTGGAAGGGTCCTTGGTAGACTAGAGCAGGGCAGTCCAACTTCTACCGGCCCAGGGGCCTGAATTCCGGTCACTGATGACCTGGGGGGCCATAGGGTCTGCCCCCACCCCCGGCTCCGCCCTGCCCCCGCCCTCGCCCTGGCGCCCTCTCCCCTTATTTTTATTTAATATTAAATATATTTAATTCCATCCTCCCCTCCCCTTATTTTATTTAATATTAAATATATTTAATTCCATCCTGCCCTCTCCCCTTATTTTAATTTAATATTAAATATATTGAATTCCATCCTCCCCTCCCCCCTTATTTTTATTTAATATTAAATATATTTAATTCCACCCTCCCCTCCCCCCTTATTTTTATTTAATATTGAATATATTTAATTCCACCCTCCCCTCCCCTTATTTTAATTTAATATTAAATATATTTAATTCCACCCCCCTCCCCTTATTTTTATTTAATATTAAATATATTTAATTCCATCCTCCCCTTCCCTTATTTTTATTTAATATTAAATATATTTAATTCCATCCTCCCCTCCCCCGTTATTTTTTTTTAATATTAAATAAATTTAATTCCACCCTCCTCCCCCTTATTTTTATTTAATATTAAATATATTTAATTCCATCCTCCCCTCCCCTTATTTTAATTTAATATTAAATATATTGAATTCCATCCTCCCTCTCCCCTTATTTTTATTTAATATTAAATATATTTAATTCCACCCTCCCCTCCCCTTATTTTTATTTAATATTAAATATATTTAATTCCATCCTCCCCTCTCCCCTTATTTTTATTTAATATTAAATATATTTAATTCCACCCTCCCTCTCCCCTTATTTTAATTTAATATTAAATATATTTAATTCCATCCTCCCCTCTCCCCTTATTTTAATTTAATATTAAATATATTGAATTCCATCCTCCCCTCCCCTTATTTTAATTTAATATTAAATATAGTTAATTCCATCCTCCTCCCCTTATTTTTATTTAATATTAAATGTATTTAATTCCATCCTCCGCTCCCCCTTCTTTTTATTTAATATTAAATATATTTAATTCCATCCTCCCCTCCCCCTTATTTTTATTTAATATTAAATATATTTAATTCCATCCTCCCCTCCCCCTTATTTTTATTTAATATTAAATGTATTTAATTCCATCCTCCCCTCTCCCCTTAATTTTATTTAATATTAAATGTATTTAATTCCATCCTCCCCTCCCCTTATTTTTATTTAATATTAAATATATTTAATTACATCCTCCTCCCCCTTTTTTTTATTTAATTTTTATTTTATTTAATTCCATCCTCCCCTCCCCCTTATTTTTATTTAATTTTAAATATATTTAATTCCATCCTCCCCCTTATTTTTATTTAATATTAAATATATTTAATTCCATCCTCCCCTCCCCTCTTCTTTTTATTTAATATTAAATATGTTCAATTCCATCCCCCCCCCCCCCTTATTTTTATTTAATATTAAATATATTTAATTCCATCCTCCCCCTTATTTTTATTTAATATTAAATATATTTAATTCCATCCTGCCCTCCCCCTTATTTTTTATTTAATATTAACTATATTTAATTCCATCCTCCCCCCCTTATTTTTATTTAATATTAAATATATTTAATTCCATCCTCCTCCCCTTATTTTTATTTAATATTAAATATATTTAATTCCATCCTCCCCTCTCCCCTTATTTTTATTTAATATTAAATATATTTAATTCCATCCTCCCCTTATTTTTATTTAATATTAAATATATTTAATTCCATCCTCCCTCCCCTTATTTTTATTTAATATTAAATATATTTAATTCCATCCTCCCCCTCTCCCTTATTTATATTTAATATTAAATATATTTAATTCCATCCTCCCCTTATTTTTATTTAATATTAAATATATTTAATTCCATCCTCCCCCCTCCCCTTATTTTTATTTAATATTAAATATATTTAATTCCATCCTCCCCCTTATTTTTATTTAATATTAAATATATTTAATTCCATCCTCCCCTCTCCCCTTATTTTTATTTAATATTAAATATATTTAATTCCATCCTCCCCCTTATTTTTATTTAATATTAAATATATTTAATTCCATCCTCCCCCTTATTTTTATTTAATATTAAATATATTTAATTCCATCCTCCCCCTTAGGTTTATTTAATATTGAATATATTTAATTCCATCCTCCCTCCCCTTATTTTTATTTAATATTAAATATATTTAATTCCATCCTCCCTCCCCCTTATTTTTATTTAATATTAAATATATTTAATTCCATCCTCCCCCCCCCTTATTTTAATTTAATATTAAATATATTTAATTCCATCCTCCCCCTTATTTTTATTTAATATTAAATATATTTAATTCCATCCTCCCCTTCCCCTTATTTTTATTTAATATTAAATATATTTAATTCCATCCTCCCCTCCCCTTATTTTTATTTAATATTAAATATATTTAATTCCATCCTCCCCCTTATTTTTATTTAATATTAAATATATTTAATTCCATCCTCCCCTTATTTTTATTTAATATTAAATATATTTAATTCCATCCTCCCCTTATTTTTATTTAATATTAAATATATTTAATTCCATCCTCCCCTTATTTTTATTTAATATTAAATATATTTAATTCCATCCTCCCCCTTATTTTAATTTAATATTAAATATATTTAATTCCATCCTCCCTCCCCCTTATTTAATGTATCCCATCTCCCTTATTTCATCTTTAAATATATTTAATTTTATATTTAATACATGAGGGGAGATGGGGGGAGGGAATGATGAGCCCCCCTGAGGAGCCCCCTGCTTCGGCCTACCTTTTCCAAACGCGCAGGATCCAGGAGTACCCGGACGATGAGAGAGGCGACGACCGACTGAGTCGAAGAAGGTCCTAATCGCGTCTGTGGGCCTCAGCGATCCAGTAGCAGTGTAGCTGAAGAGTATCGCGAGAATACGCAATCCACACGGATTTCGCTGTCAACACCGGGCGTGATCTCACGTTGACAGCAAAATCCGTGTGGATTTGCGTATTCTCGCGATACTTGCTCGAACCCGGAAGTAGGTTTTTAAAATTATTATTTATTTTATTTTTCAATTTTTATTTTTTTATTAAAAAGCTTAGGGGGCCGTAGGGAAGGGGCCGGGAAGCCGTATACGGCCCGCGGGCCGGCAGTTGGGCACCCCTGTACTAGAGAGTCCATGAAATATAAAAGGTCCATAGCCACCCCTTTGGCGCGGGGCTGGCTTTGCAGGAGAAAAAGTCCTTTGTAAATTAAAAGGTCCATGGGGTAAAAAGAGTCCTTAGCCGCCCTTCTTGGCACAGGGCTAGCATTGCAAGGGAAAGGCTGGAGATGGGAAGCAGACAGTCCATGAGATGGGAAAAGTCCATATTTGACCCAGAAAGGCACTGCTCCCCACATGCCAGATGGATCCTGGGCCCTTTTGGACCCCACGCTTGACAGTACCCCTAGGGAAAAACACATAGCCGGCACCGTTGACGAAAGGGGCCTTTCAGGATCCCGAGTTCCAAAGATGTAGCATGGCATTTGGCTGCAACCAGCCAGGGAGAGTCAGAAATGGGTCAAAAAGTGATGAGAAACAGGGAAAATAGGTCCTTGGTACTTAGGAAACTAGGTTTTCCAATAGTGCCCTGGTAGCACTGCACATTCCCCCTGTCGAAATTCCTCTGGGCCGGTTAGCCCGCAACCCTGCCGGTTTTGAGCACAGCTTTGCTGGGAAACCGCTCATCCAAGGTGCTGGGTTGAAAGCTGCTCCTGGCCCCCGCCTTCGGAACAGCTGAGAGCGGCTGTCCTGAAATGAATCCGGAGCGTGGGAGTTTGTGAATGTAAATACCAGAGCGGCTTGTCCTCTCAAGGCCAGAGGAAGTCACAAAGGGAGAAACCAAGATAGCAGAAATAGATAGAAATATTGCAGTGTGCTTATGAAACAAGTACGGAGTCGCTAGACGGAACTTTTCTTTGGTGGATACGGGTTCCATTGAAGTTCATGGGATCCCCGCATCCGCGGATCTCCCGAGCATGGCCCCCTTCCCCTCGGGGAGCAATAATGGTACACCGGAGCAGGCTGGCTACTTGTGGCCGGCCTGCTGGAGCTGCTTGGGGGACCGAGAAGCATGGTGGCAAGAGGAGGAAGTGCAGAAGGCAAGGTAAGAGGAAGAGGTGGCTTTATGACCTATTGTTTAGATGTATGTTTGTTTTTTTAAAAAAGTTTGTGAAGCGGCTGTGGCGGGAAAAAGGCGGCGGGGCCTATATGAGGGAGTGAAGCCTGCATAGCGGTAAATGGAGAAAGGGAGGAAAATGGTCATTTTCTTGGGCCTGGTACTTAGCGACCTGGCCCAATTGGCAGAGGGGGATGTTGGGAACTGAAACAGGGGAGTGCCAAATACACAAACCATAGCACAGGACCTAAGGTCCCAGTAATTAACAAATAATCAAGTAACAATACAGCCCCCAATGGGGTTACCGTGCTGCATCGGGATTGGCCCTTGTACTATAGAATTATTGAATGCCGTTTGGGTACCTTTCAATGGGAACTTATAATATGGATAACACTGAGCTTTGAGAAAGACTGACTCCGGTCAATACGGTCGAAACGAGAGATGGGATTCCTCAATTAATGGTCCTCGTCGGCTGCGTATATCCTGCCTTATTGTCTTTGCCACCCCCGGTACCCTATACATCGATTGTCGTGAGATTGGATTCCCGGGCTCGTGGGATTGGACTTTGGTGTTTCCAGAAAAAAATGTATATATCGTGTATGGATTATTGATTTACAACTGTTTATCACAAAAGTGCCTACACCTATAATTCACATCAGTGACGGATTGTTTATTTTGGCACTTGGAATATACATATATAAAGAAAGACTTTTGATGTATGGACTTCTGATTGGACTCTATATTCATTCCCAGCACGGTAACCCCATTGGGGGCTTTATTTTTTTTTAAAAAAAATAATTTTTATTGTGAGATTTTTTAGTATTATACAGTGAAAAAGTACAAGCAGTATAGGAAGAAAAAGAAAAAAACCCAAAAAACCCAGGATACATACAGCAGCCCGCCCGATATGTGGAACTGTGGGGGTGATGAAGAGAAGGGGGAGACGGGGAAGGGGAAAGAGAGAAGGGGGAAAAAACGAAGGGAAAAATAGGGTGGGGCCAAGTAAAAAAAACACTCGGTCTAGATAAGATAAAATTTAACTTCCAACAATTTTTACATCATGTCAAATACTTTGGTGTTCTTTATCATATTTCTTTGCCATGTAGTTGTCACAAATATAGCCTCTATATAGGGCTATAAGGAGCAAAAATAAAGTATAGTTGCTACAATTTCTTTGCCATGTAGTTGTTAATCCTAATCTCACAAATATAGCCTCTATATAGGGCTATAAGGAGCAAAAATAAAGTATAGTTGCTACAATTTCTTTGCCATGTAGTTGTTAATCCTAATGTACCCGA
Organism: Anolis apletophallus; assembly: GCA_030556195.1. Classification (NCBI taxonomy): domain Eukaryota; kingdom Metazoa; phylum Chordata; class Lepidosauria; order Squamata; family Anolidae; genus Anolis; species Anolis apletophallus. The sequence goes on from JARBWK010000013.1 coordinate 48,867,893, forward strand.
GGACTGGAGGGAGGCAAATGTAACTCCGATCTTCAAGAAAGGATCCAGGGGTGATCCAGGAAATTATAGGCCAGTTAGTCTAACCTCAGTTCCAGGCAAAGTGATGGAAACCATTATTAAAGAAAAAATTACTAGGCACATAGAAGAACAGGCATTGCTGAAGGAAAATCAACATGGTTTCTGCAAAGGCAAATTATGTCTTACTAACTTGTTAGAATTCTTTGAGGGTGTAAATAAACACATAGATAAAGGGGACCCAGTCGATATTGTTTACCTTGACTTTCAAAAGGCTTTTGACCAAGTCCCTCACCAAAGGCTCCTAAACAAGCTCTTCAGCCATGGAATCAGGGGACAGGTCTTGTCCTGGATTGGAACCTGGCTAAACTGTAGGAAACAAAGGGTGGTAATAAACGGACATTTCTCTGGGTGGAAAGAGGTGAGAAGTGGCGGACCCCAAGGTTCAGTTCTGGGTCCGTCACTTTTTAATTTATTCATTAATGATCTGGATGTAGGAGTGAATTCTGAGGTAGCAAAGTTTGCAGACGACATTAAATTGTTCAGGGTAGTTAAAAAGGAAACTGATTGTAAAGAGCTCCAGAAAGATCTCTCGAAATTGAGTGAATGGGCAACAAAGTGGCAAATGCATTTTAACCTAAACAAGAGTAAAGTCATGCACATCGGGGCAAAGAACCCCAACTACACCTACCAATTGATGGGGTCAAAGCTTTCCGAGACAAACCAGGAAAGGGATCTTGGGGTTTTGGTGGACAGCTCAATGAAGATGTCAACCCAGTGCGCAGCAGCAGTGAAAAAGCAAATTCTATGCTTGGCATGATCAGGAAGGGAATCGAAAATAGGTCGGCAAATGTTGTATTGCCTCTCTACAAATCTATGGTGAGGCCACATCTGGAGTACTGAGTACAATTCTGGTCTCCGCACCTCAAGAAGGATACAACGGAACTGGAAAAGGTACAGAAAAGGGCAACAAGAATGATCCAAGGGATGGAGCAGCTCCCTTATGAAACCAGGTTGCAATGCCTTGGTCTCTTCAGCCTTGAAAGACAGCGTTTAAGAGGTGACTTGATCGAAGTGTATAAAATCTTGCATGGGATAGAAAAGGTGAATAAAGAAAAAATATTTTCTCTGTCACCCAACACTAGGACTAGGGGGCACTCCCTGAAGCTCCAAGGTAGGAAAGTTAGGACTAATAAAGGGAAATATTTCTTCACCCAGAGGGTCATTGGGTTATGGAACTCACTTCCAGAAGAGGTCGTGACAGTGGTCAGCCTGGACAGCTTCAAGGCAGGATTGGACAGATTCATGGAGACCAAGTGTATCGGTAGTTACTGAAATGGACATCCAAGTGCCACCTCTGTGTTGATGGAGGCAGGCAGGATTTCCCCGGGTACTGGTTGTGGGGGTCGGGAGCAGGTGAGGGTTCTGCCCTCCTTTCTGCTAGAGATCCCCGTGTACAACTGGTGGGCCACTGTGTGACACAGAATGCTGGACTAGATGGGCTGAGGCCCGATTCAGCATGGCTCTTCTTATGTTCTTATGTTCTTAATTGTTTTTAACGAATTCTACTTATAACTTGAGAGTCGTAACGAGGGTGGTGCCAAAATAAGTAGTCCTTCCAAAACCTCTTACCTATTTCTGCAAAAGGTACTCTTCTACTGAGGACCAGTCCGTTGTCTTGATAGGTTTTTCCGTTGCTACGATGTAGGAGAAAGGTTAGTCTGTCCATATCCTTTATGTCCAAAAGCTTCTCCCGCCAAAGGTCCATCATCATCAAAGGTCATTGTGTGCCAAGGTTGGTCCGTATCAATTGTTCATTTGGCTCGCAGTGGTTTTGGGAAGTGAGTGAAGGATTATGGACCATAATCCATGGTCCATCCTCCTCCAAATTGCACCAGGAAGTAGAGGGTTCTGTGTGCCAAATTTGGTCTTGATCAGTCATTGAATGAGGGTCGCAGCAGTCTCGGGAGTGGAGGTATTTCAAGTCCCATCATCCGTGGTCCATCCTCCTGAAAACTGCACCAGGGTGTAAAGTGGGTCATGGGGGCTCTATGTGCCAAGTTTGGTCTTGATAAGTCACTGGATGAGAGTCGCAGTGGTCTCAGGAAGTGAGTAAAGGTACTGCAAGTCCCATCATCCATAACCCGTCCTCCCCCAAACTGCACCAGAATGTTGAGTTGGCCATGGGGGCACTCTTTGCCAAGTTTTGTCAAGCTGAGGCCTAGTCTCGAAAATCAAGTTGAGGAAGCCTTACTGTCAATTCAGGCTGAGGCCTAGTTTGTAAAATCAGCTGAAGGAAGCCTTTTTGTAAAGAACTCTGTCTGCCTCCTTTGAGATTTGGGATGTTGGAATGCTGGCCTATCCATGGTCCATCCTCCCTCAAACTGCACCAAGACGTAAAGTGGGTCTTGGGGGTTCTGTGTGCCGAGTTTGGTGTTGTTGTCTCATTGTGGGGGGCTGCAAAGTGTTTTGGACTGAAACTCCCACCATGCCTGACTGGCTCAGGCCTTTTCCTTACCCCCCTCTGGCACTTTTGAGTTTCGGAATGTTCGTGTTGGCTGGCCAATGGGAGTTGTATATGCAAATAATCCCACAGTGGGACCCAATCAGAAAGCTGCCACATATCCTTCCGCCCTCCGGATACAAACATACAAACATTCCGCTTTATAAAGGTATAGAGATAGAGATAGAGATGTGAAGAGCTTATCTTCGTTTTGATATTAATAACATACGTTTGTCCGTCAAGCCTAGAAGGAAGAGTTCCGGTCTAAAGGGGATTGCTTTTTAAAAGATTTTTTTTGTGTCTCGTTTTGAATGCCTTTCCATAAGTTGGTGGCTTTATTGTTACTTGATTATTTGTTAACTACTGGGACCTTAGGTCCTGTGCTATAGTTTGTGGATGTTGGGAACTCCCTGCTGCAGGACGGCTTGGACTGAGCCCATTTGGCTTGACTCCAAGATGGTTGGAGTCAGGGCCGTAACCAGGATTTTGATTCGGGGGGCTGAGTTTGGTTCGGGGCTGAGACTGGGTAGAAGAGGGTCTACCCTAGCAAACCTTTTGTATTGTTATCCCAATAACCCCATGAATGTGGGATATAATGAGCATGGTGATCAGATCATGATATGAATAAACATAACAGTTTAAATAATGTACCAATAAGGCCTTTTCGCAGACCACCCTGAGAATTTGGGGGGGGGGGCTGAAGCCCCCTTAGCCCACCCCCTGGCTACATGCCTGGTTGGAGTAAAACAGTGATGACCAGGCAGGCAAATTGAGATGATTGGGTTGAATTTTGTCGTTTTGTGCTTCCCTTCCTTTAAGAAAAGACTGTTCTATGCACTTGTTCAATCTCTTTTTTTTTTCTTTTAGTGCTTCACACTCACTCTACGCTCTCATTGCCCTCTGGAGCCTTGCCATATATTTTGGGGAATATTTAGGAGCAATGCCATGTTTTGATGTGTTTGCTCCCCCCGTGATGATAGCGTTGACATGGTGCGGTTCCTGGATGTTTACCCGTGATCACCGGGCGTCCCGTGTGCCGCTCGGAGCCTATTTAGAGCTCTCGTGGGGCCAGACCATTTCAGGCTGCAGATGGGTCATCAAACTTCCCAAAGGTTTGCCCTTGGTGACAAAACAAAGAAGCGCAGCCGTATGCTTTAGGCCAGAACCCTTCCCCAGCTAATATTTCAATCCCATATAACCCAGGGAGGAGGGCTGCGCTGCCATGTGTTTAGGGGGCCTTCTCCTGCCATAATGCCTATGATTCACAGCTGGAGCATATTTATAAAAGGCTGCGTCAGCATTTCCAGAAAGAGCTCCACACCATTTCCAAGGAGATATAAATCGAAAGGGGAAGAGTCCCGCTGAAACCTATCGTATCCGGTTTCTTCGCTGAATCCATGATTTTTCCCTTTAAAAATTGGGCTTCAGGGGGTAAAAGGCAACCTTGATTTGCTTAAGTGACAGATTTAAGAACGGAGGGAGCCTATATTTTTGTCTCTTCCAATAAAGTACAGCCCGGACTTGCCATTCCGGAGAAATAGGGTGGCTTTATTTTCTGCGGTGTTTTTACAGGCCATTTGGCGCCTAATGTGGGAAGCCGTTTTTGTTATTGTGAGAGGAGGAAACAAAACAACACAACGATTCCCTTTGGTCCCTCCCCCCCCCCCTGCACGCACAAACGGCACAAGGTTTCTTTAGCAGTGAAACCACATAGCTCTCCATGTCACACACAATCCATTAAATGATATATAGCAGGGCTGTCCAACTGGCGGCCCGTGGGCCGTATACGGCCCCCCCAACCCTTTCCCTACGGCCCCCTAAGCTTTTAAATAAAAAATAAAAATTGAAATAATATAATAATAATAAAAATACCTACTTCCGGGTTCGGAGCAAGTATCGCGAGAATATGCAATCCACACAGGATTTTGCTGTCAACGCGAGATCACGCCTGCGTTGACAGCGAAATCCCGTGTGGATTGCGTATTCTCGCGATACTCTTCGGCTACTCTACTACTGGATCGCTGAGGCCCACAGACGCGATTAGGACCTTCTTCGACTCAGTCGGTCGTCGCCTCTCTCGTCGTCCGGGTACTCCTGGATCCTGCGCATTTGGAAAAGGTAGGCCGAAGCAGGGGGCTCCTCATTCCCTCCCCCCAGCTCCCCTCATGTATTAAATATAAAATTAAATATATTTAAAGATGAAATAAGGGAGATGGGATACATTAAAATAAGGGGGAGGGGAGGATGGAATTAAATATATTTAATATTAAATAAAATAAGGGGAGGGAGGATGGAATTAAATATAAAAATAAGGGGAGGGAGGATGGGAGGAGGGAGGATTTAAAATAAGGGGAGGGGAGGATATTTATTATTAAATTAAAAATAAGGAGGGAGAGGAGGATGGAATTAAATATATTTAATATTAAATTAAAATAAGGGGAGAGGGGAGAGGTCGCCAGGGAGAGGGAATTAAATATATTTAATATTAAATAAAAATAAGGGGGGGAGGATGGAATTAAATATATTTAATATTAAATAAAAATAAGGGGGGGGCGGGGTGGAGCCGGGGGCGGGGGCAGACCCTATGGCCCCCCAGGTCATCAGTGACTGGAATTCAGGCCCCCGGGCCGGTAGAAGTTGGACAGCCCTGATATACTGTATAGTCAATCTATTGAAATTGTGCCAAATTGAAATTGAATCCAGACAAGACAGAGGCACTCCTGGTCAGTCGAAAGGCCGAACAGGGCACAGGATCACAGCCTGTGTTGGACAGGGTGACACTCCCCCTGAAGATGCAGGTTCGCAGCTTGGGAGTGATCCTGGACTCATTGCTGAGCCTGGAACCCCAGGTCTTGGAGGTGGCCAGGGGAGCATTCACACAATTAAAACTTGTGCGCCAGCTGCGCCCGTACCTTGGGAGGTCTGACTTGGCCACAGTAGTCCATGCTCTGATTGCATCCTGTATAGATTACTGCAATGCTCTCTACATGGGGCTGCCCTTGAAGACTGCTCAAAAGCTTCAATTGGTTCAACGGACAGTAGGCAGGTTGATAACAGGAGCGGCACTCAGGGTGCGTACAACTCCCCTGTTGTGCCAGCTGCACTGGCTGCCAGTTTGCTACCGGGCACAATTCAAAGTGCTGGCTTTAGCCTTTAAAGCCCTAAACGGTTCGGGTCCAACTTACCTGTCTGAATGCATCTCTCCCTATGAACCATCGAGATGCTTAAAATCATCCGGAGAGGCCCTGCTCTCGGTCCCGCTTGCTTCGCTGGCGCACCTGGCGGGGATGAGAGACAGGGCCTTCTCAGTGGTGGCTCCTCGGCTTTGAAACTCCCTTCCTAGTGACATCAGATCGGCCCCCTCCCTCCTGACATTTCGTAAGAAAGTCAAGACTTGGCTGTTGGAGCAAGCATTCACAGACGAACTTTAATCGAGATCAAGTATAACTATGACAACGAAACGGAAACCGATTTTAAGATTGTGGACCCGAGATTTGTATTTTGTAGTTTTAATTGTTAATTTATATGGTTTTATATGATTGTTTTTATCTTATTATGGCGTGTTGTCTGTGGGCACTTGCTGCCGCTTGTTCACCGCCTCGAGTCGCCTTCAGGCTGAGAGAGAGAGGCCGCATAGAAGCAGGGCAAATAAATAAATAAATAAACCTAATGATAGCAAAAATTTGGGTTGCTTTGGAGATGTACAAAAAACCAGTCCAGAGACATTCAATAATTACACCACGCAGCAGGTTAATTTCCTTTAATGATGAAATATAAGGGCAAAAGGAGTCGGGAACATCCTAAAACTGAGCACATTGGGGGCTACAATAAAATAGTATAATATTACTAGCTGTACCCGGCAGGCATTGCTGTGCCCTATTTAGGAGATGCGAGATGTAAGGGTTGGAAATGATGTGACTTACGGTCTTGGTGGGGTCATGTAGGCATGAATTGCGCACTTTCTATGTGTGCTCCAAATGATGTCATCTGGAAGCATGAGTTGTATTGTCTTCTATAGCGGAGGAAGTGTTTTGATTCTGGAGTGTGTCCACTCAGCAAAGTCTGTAGTGGTTGTGGAGGAGTGGCAAGTGGTGGTAGGGAGACTTTACCGGCTAGGCAGCACATTCCTGGTGTTTCTGCTGGGTATTTCAGGGCTTTGCAGTGCGTGCAGATGTGCGTTAGGGTGCCAATGTCGGCCTCTGGCGCCAAGCTGTAGTCTTCTGCAGCGTTGTATCTGAAGGCGGCGGTGGAATTGGTTGTGGTGTTTTTGAAGTTTGTTTTCTGTGTTGCGGCGTCGTGTTTCTGCGCTCCTTTGCGCTGCTGTTGTGTTGCATTTCTGCGTCTTTGTTGTTCCTGGCTGCGCGCTTCTTCTTGTCGTGCAGTTCTTTGCATTTGGTTCTCAGCTGTGCGTCGTGCAGTGACCTGTTGTCTGTGTCTCTGCTGCGCAGTGTGTTTCTGTTCTGGCGTGTGTTCTGCCCTTTTTTGTTTGATGTATGTAGCATTGTGAGTGTGTCGTCCGATGCTGTTATTTTTAGAAGGCATGGCTTGTCTTTTGGGTCAGTTTATGTCTGTGTGGAAGGAAGGAATGGTTTTTGTTTGTGGTGTTTGTAGGTGTTGTGTGTACGGGGTCCCGTAAGGTTGGTGGGATGGGTTGTGATTGGAAGTTGTGTTGTGTTGTGTGGGTAGGAATTTGCTGGAGAATTGCTCCCTCAGAGTTTGGTTTTGGCAGTTTAACCCTCAAACACCAACTGAAATCTCTCAGCATTCTATCCTAGCCTTGGATGGCTCTTGCCAGCGTTGCTATGGTTACAGCAGTTATGCAAATCCGCCCTTATTGGCAGCCAATCATGTTGTTCAGAATGTAGAGGCTGGGTGAGTCTTTGGCTGCCCCGGAGGATGCTGGTAAATGTAGTTTTATTTTTACTCGTTGTTTTGGGGCCTTTTAGGTTTTGGGGGGCAGTTTCTTTGCTACAAACGTACCTTGCTTGAGGCCTATTTCTGTTGGCAAGTATTGTGTTTCTGCGTTGTATGGTTTCTTTGTTTGAGGTATACATCACATGACGTGAACCCATTTATATAATAGATGATACTCTTGCCATTACTTTGCGAACGAAGATTCTTAGGAAGGACTCATCCCACGCTTTTTACAAGGGCGTTGATGACTGAAAAGGCCAATCTGAGATAGGCAAGTTCGGTTGCAGAAAGCACAGCAGAAAGTCTCCTTGGGTGATGTTGTTTCCAAGTTGCGGTTCTTTCTGCGTTGTCGTTTCTCTTTGAGACCCGTTTGGCGTGTCATCTCAAAAGAGGCCGCAGCATTGTGGATAGTGCGTCTCCATGCCTCCCAATGTGAGGCCAGGGTGGATCATTGTTGGTGATCAATCTGGCCGAGCCTGAGATGTAGTTTCAGGAGTCCTTGTATCTCTTTTTGGGGGCGCCTCTCTTGCGCTGACCCGTGGCGAGTTCACCATAGAGTAGTATCTTTGGGAGGCGGTGGTCCTCCATCCTAGAGACCTCGTGCCCTGCCCAGCGCAGCTGTGTTCTCAATAGCGTGGCCTCAATGCTGGTGATCCCAGCATTATTATACAATGTCGTTGTATATTTTTCAAAATAGCCAATAGAGACTTTAATTATTCTTTCTTTTGGGATTGGTGGATGAGCAATTAGAAAGGATCAATGGAAAACCACTTCAATACATAGCAACAGCTGCAAGAAGATATATGTTCAGAAATTATTTATTGCCTATTAAAGAATGGTAACTTTTAGCAACAATTGATAATTTGTCTAATTTTGATTAAAGAAAAGTCATCATCAATGTGTTTGAAGGACTTGAAACCCTTGACAGGCTTTTTTTTAATTACAAAAATTCATGTCAGGAGCGACTTCAGAAACTGCAGGTCGCTTCTGGTGTGAGAGAGTTGGCCATCTGCAAGGATGTTGCCCAGGGGATGTTTCGATGTTGTACCATCCTTGTGGGAGGCTTCTCTCATGTCCCCGCAAGGGAAGCTGGAGCTGACAAAGGGAGCTCATCCACACTTTCCCCGGATTCGAACCTATGACTTGTTGGTCTTCAGTGCTGCTGGCACAAGGGTTTAATCCATGGTGCCACGGGGAGCTCAATTTTTAAACTAATAAAAGATTGGTTATTTCAGGGCTGTCCAACTTCTACGGGCCCAAGGGCCGGAATTCCGTTCACTGATCACCTGGGGGCCCGAAGGGTCTGCCTCTGCCTCCGGCTCCGCCCCTCCCCTGGCTCTGCCCCTCCCTGGCTCCGCCCCCTCCCCGGCTCCAATTTACTTACAATTGACCTTGAGTTGTGGAGTTGTAGTTCACCTCCATCCAGAGAGCACTGTGGACTCAAGTAATGATGGATCTGGACCAAACCTGGCATGAATACTCAATATACCCAAATGAGAACACTGGTGGATTTGGGGGAATGTTTCCTAATACCTTTGAGTTATTTGAGTCCACACTCAAATTGGGACACACCAAAAAAAACCCCAAACACCTCAGTGCCGTCGCAGGGCTTGATGGGGCCTCCTTTCCCAGAGGCGGGGGGAGGAGGCCCAAAGAGCTCCCTCCCTCCCTCCCTCCCTCCCTGAAGGGAAAACAAGCGCGCAGGGCAGGCGCAAGGAAGCCACGTTGCGCCCTGCAGGCGGGAAGGCAGCACAACAAGGGGAGGGACGTGGAGAGAGGAAGGAAGCGTCGCCAAGGAAACCGCCGCTGAGGACCCCTCCCCTCCTCACCCAACGTCCCACTGTTTTTAGATTGATTGATTCAAGTCAGGCCCTTCCTGACCCATACTGCGGGAGCCCCGCCACAGGGCCGAAGTGCCAACGCCGCCACCGTCCCCGAAGAGCCCCGCTGGAGCCGAGGCCAAGCTGAGGCCGGGCGCGGCGGCTCTCCCATCCGCGGGGTGGGAAGCGAGGGCCCTCCACAGGAAGAGGACGGAGCCAGGAGGGGCTTTCCCTGCCTCACTCCCCTCCTCCCTCTCTCTGAGGGAATGAATGGGGGCTGGCCAGGAAGCAGCCGCCAGGGAGGAGGAGGCGTGCGCCCAGGCTGGCCGCAAATCCCGCGGGACCCGAGATTTCGGCAGCTATCGCGAGACTACACAACCACAGACAGGATTTCGACCTCCATCGAAATCCCATCTGTGGCTGGCATAGTCTCGCGATGCTTGCCTAAACCCGGAAGTAGGTTTTTTAATTTTTTTTAATTTGTATTTTATTAAAACAAGTTAGGGGGCCGCAGGGAAGGGGCTCGGGGGCCGTGTACGGCCCGAGGGCCGCCTGTTGGACAGCCCTGGGTTATGTAATGCATTGATGAAGTGTAGCCAGAGAGATAGCACAGCGGTAACAACAGCTGTGCTTGCAATCAGAAGGTGGCATGTTCGATTCCCGGGCTGGTCTGGATACCCGGCTGTAAGCCCTGCCCACTGTCCACACAACAGTCGAAAACAAGCCAGCTGTGAGTAGATGAACTAGGGACCGCTCAGCGGGGAAGGATTTTTATAAGGACTTTACAACACCTGAATAAAAATAAGGAAGATCGGCTGCCGGAGGTGGAATGCGGAACCAGAGGCTCTCATCTGAGGATGAAGCAACAGCACCCCCTTGTGACGTAACGGAGCAACTGCACACGTGACGCAGCCAGAAGAGGAAAAAAATCCTTCTAATTGCACATGTTTGTCTGTACAATGTATTGTATTTGTATGTCAGTCGGCAGGGACTGTCTGCTATATGTGTAATGTAATCCGCTCTGAGTCCTCTTCCCGGGGTGAGAAGAGCGGAATATAAATAATGTGTATTATTATTATTGTTAGATAGGGTCTTAATACTGGGTTTATGGTTTTAATACAACTGTAGAAAAGATAGTTGGATGTCATCTTTTTCTTTAGTTAGTTGTAACTTTTGTTATTTGTTTAGGTAGTTTAGATTTGTGTGTAGGTATGTGTTAAGTTTTATATTTTTCTTTTCCTTGTCACTTTTACTCTGTATCTGTTAGTTTGGTGGTGTAAGGTTTTCTCCCAGTAGTTTATTTTTGCTGTATGTTTTATTCAATTGAAATGTGGTGCTGAAGGAGAGACCCACAGGCTACCTATGGACGGCCAAAAATAGAAATCCAAGAGCAAAACAAACCGGAAATCTCACTAGAAGCCAAGAGGACTAAAGTGAAGGAACACTCAGAAACAGGGGAACTCCAACCAAGAAACCACCAGGGACAGCTAATAATTATCTCACAACAAAGGATTTCCCCCAGGCAGTAAGAAGCCAGACCTTTACATGCCATTACAATGGCCAAAAAATCAGCCAACTCAACTAAAAACCCTCAAAAATCAAAGGAAACCCAACAAAATCACTGAAGCAAGATGCAAAACAAACTCAGGACGTCCGTCTGCAATGTCCAATGTGGGAAGATCCAGAAGAGTAGTCGTAATCCGGTCCGAGGGTCAAGGGCAGGGGAATGACGGAGGAAAAGAGGAGACGGTCTAAGGATCACCAGGAGCTGAGTATGCAGGAATAACACATATTGTAGTCCCCATAAAACACAGTGTCAACCTCCCTCCGTGGCATACAATACCAGACTTGCAGCTGGAACTCACAGCAGATTCAGCGGAGATCAAGCCCCACCACAGGAATACACGGCAGCAACTAGACAGAAAAGACAAACATTGAATCCCAAACCCCCCACCTTTCCCAAACAAACAACAACATAACATAACATTGTTTGACTCCACAGTGCTCTCTGGGTTTAGGTGAACTACAACTTCCAACCTCAAGGTCAATTCCCAAGCAAACCCTTTCAGTACTTTCTGTTGGTAATGAGAGTTCAATATGCCAAGTTTGGTTCAATTCCATTGTTGCAAGAGTTCAGGATGCTCTTTGATTGTGTGTTAACTATAAATCCCAGAAACTGTAACTCCCAAATGTCAAGGTCTATTTTCCCCAAACTCCATCTGTGTTCACATTTGGGCATATTGAGTATTCATGCCAAATTTGGTCCTGATCCAACATTGTTTGAGTCCACAGTGCTCTCTGGATATAGGTGAACTACAACTCCAAAACCCAAGGTCAATGCCCACCAAACCCTTATAGCATTTTCTCTTGGTTATGGGAGTTCTGTGTGGGAAGTTTGTGTCTTTCTGCCATTCCTGCCGGGATATCTATGTTGTGTTCATCGAAACAGGCCCAGGTTACACACTGAGTGTATAAATACATTTAAAAACATATTAACTATATGTATGACTGTGTTAGAGTGTCATTTTGCGTCATTTTGCGTCATTTTGGTTGGTGGTGTGCCCCAGGATTTTGGAAATGTAAAAAATGTGCCGCGGCTCAAAAAAGGTTAAAAAACACTGCTTTATGGGGTTTGAACTTTGCTCTTCCTAATTCTGCTTTACTATCTCTATTACTAACACACGGCATCAGCAACCCATTACCAAAGTTGAAATGATGTCTCGCTGAAAGAGACAAAATAGTCCAAATCAGAGAATAAGCAGAGAAAGGAAGTCGAGGAAATAAAGAAGACGGGAAACTTGTGCCACCGGAAGATGATGGCCGTGAATGCTGCTCTCTTTCCTAAAATAGGAAGAACTTCAAATGAGATCAGCCTTCTTTGACAAACAAGGCAGGCCCTGATTCGTTCCACCCATAAACCCCAATGCTGGCGCTCACTCGCCCGCCCTTCTACGAAGCAGCTCGAGAGCCTTTGGCAAATAAGGAAAGTTTCAGCTTTGTTATTTCAGGTTCTTGGAACCGAGATGTTGATTGCTGTAATTACGCCGCCAGGCAGGGAAGTGGCTGCATTATCAGGTGGCTAAAAATACTGGAGCAGGACGCGCTGGCTGCAAGAAATGTGCAATGCAGTGCTCACAACCCGGTGTTGGCCAAAAGGGGAAAAGGAAGAAAAACATTTATTTTGTCTGCCTATAGCAATATGCATACTAGGCATGAGAGAAAAGTTATGAAAATTAAAAGAAATCGTAAGTGATTCGTATGTAATGGGACTTTCTAGTTTATACGCATCACGGCAGCTAACCAGGAAGTAGACTTTCTTTTACGGTCCTTGAGGCCAACAATTTGCGTTATGATCGTAATTAATTCTTAATTATTGTACTACTCACTTCTCCCTGTCTTCTCCCCTCATTTCCTTCCATTCATCTTCTTCTTTTTCCGCATTTCTATGGGGAACTGGAAGTGACGCTGCTGCTAGGCATTCTGGAAGGCACGCTTCTCCCCCTTCTCTTCCCGTTGCATGTCTTGGAAAGTGTACGCTTCTCCTCCTCTCTCTCTCCCCCTCTCTCAGATCTTCTCTGCCCCCCTCTTTCCTGGTCTTGCCCCTTCTCTTCCCTGTTGCCTGTCTTGCCCCACCACACGGGCCACTTCACACACACACACACACACTTTCTCCTTTCTCTCTCTGCACTCTCTCACATGCTTCTCTGCCCCCTCCTCTTTCCTGGTGGCTTCTCCCCTCCCTCCCTTCTCTTCCCCGTTGCTCTGTCTTGCCCCACCACATGGGCCAACTTCACACACACACACACACACACACACTTCTCCTCCTTTCTCTCTCTGCACTCTCTCACATGCTTCTCTGCCCCCTCCTCTTTCCTGGTGGCTTCTCCCCTCCCTCCCTTCTCTTCCCCGTTGCTCTGTCTTGCCCCACCACACGGGCCTACTTCACACACACACACACACACACACACACACACACTTCTCCTTTCTCTCTCTGCACTCTCTCACATGCTTCTCTGCCCCCTCCTCTTTCCTGGTGGCTTCTCCCCTCCCTCCCTTCTCTTCCCTGTGGCTCTGTCTTGCCCCACCACACGGGCCAACTTCACACACACACACACACGCTTCTCCTCCTTTCTCTCTCTGCGCTCTCTCACATGCTTCTCTGCCCCCTCCTCTTTCCTGGTGGCTTCTCCCCCTTCTCTTCCCGTTGCTCTGTCTTGCCCCATCGCACGGACCAACTTCAGCCCTCCAGGTGTTTTGGACTTCAACTCCCACCATTCCTCACAGCCTCAGGCCTCTTCCTTTTCCTCTCAGCCTGGGCAAACTTGGGCCCTCGCTCCCTCAGGATTGGGGTGAGAGAGAGGCAGTGAGGAGCGAGGGGGGGCTCCTCCTCTTTTTTTTGCTGCTTCCAAGAATAGAATACCCCCCTCCCTCCCTCCCTCCCTCCTTCCTATTTGGAGAGTCCCATCTAGAATTCAGTGTGATTTATTCAAGTTTTGGCCTACAACTCCCAGAAATCCCAGCCAATTTACCAGCTGTTAGGATTTCTGGGAGTTGTAGGCCAAAACCATCTGGAATGCGCATGCGCTGGCATACGAACTACTAACGAATTTCGTTAGTAATTAAGTTACATTTTAGAAATTTTTGGAAATTTATTTGTAAGTCTTTCTATTACTAATAAAAAAAAAATCCCCCCCCCCATTTGATTTTAGAATCGCCATTTTTGGGTTCTAAACCATGCCTAATTGCATACCGTCATTTCACGGTATCCTTTTCTGAGCCTGGGAGGGTTGAAATAAGGATGGTCTAAGATGGAAATACCGGCAGAGAAGAAGACAAAAATAACCAACTATTGCTGAGCGGAACAGAACAGGAGCCCAAGGATGGGTTCTCAAATTTCTTTCCAGACTTTGGGTTCCTGACTTGGAATAAGTAAATGAGGAACTCTCTGTCATTTCCTTCATTTCTGAAAGCAGTTGTAGATTTTAGACTTTTCTGTTTATTTGGTTCTTTTGCCACAGACAAAATGACCTGTTAACATGGAAGACATAGTATGAAAAAATATCTCTCTCGGCATTTACTTTGCGAACGAAGATTCTTAGGAAGGACTCATCCCACGCTTTTTACAAGCGCGTTGATGACTAAAAAGGCCAATCTGAGATAGGCAAGTCCGGTTGCAGAAAGCACAGCAGAAAGTCTCCTTGGGTGATGTTGTTCCCAAGTTGCGGTTCTTTCTGCATTGTCGTTTCTCTTCGAGACCCATTTGGCGTGTCTTCTTGAAAGAGGCCGCAGTATTATAGATAGTGTGTCTCCATGCCTCCCGATGTGAGGCCAGGGTGGACCATTGTTGTGATCAATCTGACCGAGCCTGAGATGTTGTTTCAGGGAGTCCTTATATCTATTTTTGGGGGCGTCTCTCTTGCGCTGACCCGTGGCGAGTTCACCATAGAGTAGTATCTTTGGGAGGTGTTGGCGATAGGTGGCCCATGTTTCAGACCCATAGAGGAGAATAGACAGTATCAATGTACAGTAAGTACTGCACGCTTAAATGGGAAAGAATGCTTTCAAACCAGGAAGAGATTTTTTCCCCAAATTTCGTTACATAGTGTCATCAATGTAAGACTGTCACAATAATGCTTATATAATTTTATGCATGAGTGTGTCAAAAGCTTTGTGTTGTAGTGTGTTAATCAAGCATGCATAGACATTTGTGGGTTGGCAAAACATAAGACAGGATATAATACTCCGCAAGAATCAAAAATAGCCAGTGGAGTAATTCTACCAACTCAAAACTCAACATTGCTACCGTTGTGATTGTGTGTGTAAGGACCCTTGCAAGAGAGCCACATCTTGGTTCTTTGAGTATAAGCCATTTCACAAGCAGGTTTCCAATACATTGGGACCTTGGCTGAGTAAGTAAGTGTTGCTTGTGATAACTGGACTCACTGGAAATACTAGCAGAATGTACAAACCTTAACAGAACTGTGACACATAGACTCATAGGAGGAGAAAAAGAAGGACGCTTTGGGGTCATTTCCTTACCGCATCTCAAAGGTCAGTCTTTGGGGTGGGTGCTTGATTGTTCTGTGGCATGTCTCTTTGTTTATTTTTAATATTTAAAAATGGCCTTTTAGCTCCAAAGCCTCTCTGCTTGCTTTGTTCCTTGAGAAATATATGTTGGGGAATATGAAAATGTGGGAGAAATGGAGTGGTTGGATGTATTTCTGCATGCCCCTTTGTTTACCTTGCTGAGTATTAAATGGCCTTGCAGTTCAAAAGCCTCTCTTCTTACTTTCTGGCTGATAATATGTGTGGTAAAATGGAAGTGTGGGAGAAATGGGGTGGTTGGATGTATTTCTGCATGCCCCTTTGTTTACCTTGCTGAGTATTAAATGGCCTTGCAGTTCAACAGCCTCTCTTCTTACTTTCCGGCTGATAATATGTGTGGTAATATGGCAGTGTGGGAGAAATGGGGTGATTGGATGTATTTCTGCATGGCCCTTTGTTTACCTTGCTGCGTATTAAATGGCCTTGCAGTTCAAAAGCCCCTCTTCTTACTTTCTGGCTGATAATATGTGTGGTAATATGGCAGTGTGGGAGAAATGGGGTGGTTGGATGTATTTCTGCATGCCCCTTTGTTTACCTTGCTGCGTATTAAATGGCCTTGCAGTTCAAAAGCCCCTCTTCTTACTTTCCGGCTGATAATATGTGTGGTAATATGGCAGTGTGGGAGAAATGGGGTGGTTGGATGTATTTCTGCATGCCCCTTTGTTTACCTTGCTGCGTATTAAATGGCCTTGCAGTTCAAAAGCCCCTCTTCTTACTTTCTGGCTGATAATATGTCTGATAATATGGCAGTGTGGGAGAAATGGGGTGGTTGGATGTATTTCTGCATGCCCCTTTGTTTACCTTGCTGCGTATTAAATGGCCTTGCAGTTCAAAAGCCCTTCTTCTTACTTTCTGGCTGATAATATGTGTGGTAATATGGCAGTGTGGGAGAAATGGGGTGGTTGGATGTATTTCTGCATGCCCCTTTGTTTACCTTGCTGAGTATTAAATGGCCTTGCAGTTCAAAAGCCTCTCTTCTTACTTTCTGGCTGATAATATGTCTGATAATATGGCAGTGTGGGAGAAATGGGGTGGTTGGATGTATTTCTGCATGCCCCTTTGTTTACCTTGCTGCGTATTAAATGGCCTTGCAGTTCAAAAGCCCCTCTTCTTACTTTCTGGCTGATAATATCTCTGATAATATGGCAGTGTGGGAGAAATGGGGTGGTTGGATATATTTCTGCATGCCCCTTTGTTTACCTTGCTGAGTATTAAATGGCCTTGCAGTTCAACAGCCTCTCTTCTTACTTTCCGGCTGATGATATGTCTGATAATATGGCAGTGTGGGAGAAATGGGGTGGTTGGATGTATTTCTGCATGCCCCTTTGTTTACCTTGCTGCGTATTAAATGGCCTTGCAGTTCAAAAGCCCCTCTTCTTACTTTCCGGCTGATAATATGTCTGGTAATATGGCAGTGTGGGAGAAATGGGGTGGTTGGATGTATTTCTGCATGCCCCTTTGTTTACCTTGCTGCGTATTAAATGGCCTTGCAGTTCAAAAGCCCCTCTTCTTACTTTCTGGCTGATAATATGTCTGGTGATATGCCAGTGTGGGAGCAATGGGGTGTTTGGATGTATTTCTGCATGCCCCTTTGTTTACCTTGCTGCGTATTAAATGGCCTTGCAGTTCAAAAGCCTCTCTTCTTACTTTCTGGCTGATAATATGTGTGGTAATATGGCAGTGTGGGAGAAATGGGGTGGTTGGATGTATTTCTGCATGCCCCTTTGTTTACCTTGCTGCGTATTAAATGGCCTTGCAGTTCAAAAGCCCCTCTTCTTACTTTCTGGCTGATAATATGTCTGATAATATGGCAGTGTGGGAGAAATGGGGTGGTTGGATGTATTTCTGCATGCCCCTTTGTTTACCTTGCTGTGTATTAAATGGCCTTGCAGTTCAAAAGCCCCTCTTCTTACTTTCTGGCTGATAATATGTCTGATAATATGGCAGTGTGGGAGAAATGGGGTGGTTGGATGTATTTTTGCGTGCCCTTTGTTTACCTTGCTGAGTATTAAATGGCCTTGCAGTTCAAAAGCCCCTCTTCTTACTTTCCGGCTGATAATATGTGTGGTAATATGGAAATGTGGGAGAAATGGGGTGGTTGGATGTATTTATGCATGCCCCTTTGTTTACCTTGCTGCGTATTAAATGGCCTTGCAGTTCAAAAGCCCCTCTTCTTACTTTCCAGCTGATAATATGTCTGGTAATATGGCAGTGTGGGAGAAATGGGGTGGTTGGATGTATTTTTGCATGCCCCTTTGTTTACCTTGCTGAGTATTAAATGGCCTTGCAGTTCAACAGCCTCTCTTCTTACTTTCTGGCTGATAATATGTGTGGTAATATGGCAGTGTGGGAGAAATGGGGTGGTTGGATGTATTTTTGCATGCCCCTTTGTTTACCTTGCTGAGTATTAAATGGTCTTGCAGTTCAACAGCCTCTTCTTACTTTCTGGCTGATAATATGTGTGGTAATATGGCAGTGTGGGAGAAATGGGGTGGTTGGATGTATTTCTGCATGCCTTTTGTTTACCTTGCTGCGTATTAAATGGCCTTGCAGTTCAAAAGCCCTCTTCTTACTTTCTGGCTGATAATATGTGTGGTAATATGGCAGTGTGGGAGAAATGGGGTGGTTGGATGTATTTTTGCATGCCCCTTTGTTTACCTTGCTGAGTATTAAATGGCCTTGCAGTTCAACAGCCTCTCTTCTTACTTTCCGGCTGATAATATGTGTGGTAATATGTCAGTGTGGGAGAAATGGGGTGGTTGGATGTATTTCTGCATGCCCCTTTGTTTACCTTGCTGCGTATTAAATGGACTTGCAGTTCAAAAGCCCCTCTTCTTACTTTCCGGCTGATAATATGTGTGGTAATATGGCAGTGTGGGAGAAATGGGGTGGTTGGATGTATTTTTATGCTCTGTTTTATATTGTTGTTATTAAATGGAAATGATGATTTTTATAACTTCATTTTATGTAAACTGCCCCGAGCCTGCTGGAAGGAGCGGCACATAAAAATGAATAATAAATATAAATAAATAAATAAGAAAATAGTTATACGTTTTACATTTCTGGGCAGGTGATCTTTGGGACTTGGTTTTTTAATCAGTAGCTCCCAGGCTGGTGTAAAGGAATTAAAACTGCAACAAAATTTGTCTCACATTCTATTAATGACATTATTAATAATATTTGCCCACTCCCCAAACGGTTCTAGAGCGGAATCGTCGATGGCGGGCCTCGCACCGCTGGGATCCGCATCCAGAGGAAGTCAGTGCTGCCCCCATAACACTCTGGGTGGGCTCCACTGCTCTAGCGCCAGTTCCCAGAGCTCCTCCCCGGTGCCGGGGGTGGGGTGGTGCCGTTTCCGCTTCCTCCTTGCTCGGTGTCCACGCTTGCGCAGGTGCCCCACAGCCGTTTGGGGGGGGGGGTGTCCGTTCAGTGACATCAGCCCTGGGAGCAATCTCCACGCCGGCGTCCCCAAGGACATGCGCCAACTCAGGACTCTGGCTCAACATCCTTTTCAGCTGATAAAGACTCTTCTCTCGGTGTGCGCGCTTCTGATCTGGGGGAGACGATTGCATTTGGGACCTTTTAGTGGGAATTTTAGCGCTTTTAAAAAGGTTCACCTAGATTGGTTTGGGATCCTCGCGTTTAGAGGCGGTCTGGGCTCTTGTCCCCATCTGGGCAGAGCCCCTAAAATTGTGCTCGGTAACAATATCACCACAATGTTTGCAACTTGTGTGACATTAACAGGACCTTGTGGGTTTATTACAAACTGGGGGAAAATTTGGTATTTTCGTTGGTGTAAACAAGTCCTCAGGCAATGAAAGTGCTTTATTTTGACTAAAGAATACCTACGTTCTGAGTGTATTTTCTCCCCCTTTTGCTTTCACCCACTTATCTGACATAGTCATCTGCATTTGATATTTCTGAATGCGTTGCCTTGCCATCTTCATTCTATATAATGGGCTGTAATTCACAATACAGATTCATTTTGGGGGACGGTTAACCTGCTGCTTTGTGGGTGTTTAAATAGATTAGAAAACGAAATAATCAATCTGAAATGTTGCTGGTGTTCGGCAGCCGGTTCCAAAGGCCATGGAATAATTGAACAGCTATTGGAGTGGCTTTGAGTATCACAAACAATTATTTCCATAGATTTCTGCCATAGTAACATGGTGTGTGTGTGTGTGTGTGTTCACTGGGTTTTATTATTCCACTGTGCATTTGCCCTATGGTATGTGAGCATGTTTTAGAACCAATTATTTCATAAGAAAATAGATAGTGGGGGGTTTGGGGGCCAGAATGGATTAATAGCATTTCAAAGCAAAAATCTGCTTTGAGATAAGAGCAATTTAAGTTAAGAGCTCAGTAACAGAACAAATTAAATTTTTAACTCAACATTAATAATAATAATAACTGTTTATTTATATCCTGCTCTTCTCACCCCGAAGGGATGAGAATTACATTACACATACGACAGACAGTCCCTGTCGGAAGACATACAAATGACAGCACACAGTGCAATTTTTAGAAGATTCCTTCTTCCTGGCTGCCTCGTAGGGTGTGCGTCGCTGGATGTGAATTGCTCCATTACGTCACTGTTGTTATGTCATTGCGTCGTTACATCACAAGGGGGTGCTGTTGTTCCATCCTTGTCGAGCCCCCAGGCCTCCCACCGACTCGCTGAAGAGATATCCCGCACCGAGGGTGGTTAGGCCCCAGAAGACCTTTCGATCCAGGACCTTTTGGAGCTCCTGTTACAGACAGTCAGAGCTCCAAGCAGCGAACCCGGCCAAGATGAGAGCCGGTGTGGACACCCTTCAGGCGAGCCAGAACACTCAATGCAGGCGACCACTGGGAAGTCTGCGGCTGCTGTCTCCAGCCCGTACCCGGGTACCGGCGATCCTACTGGGGCTCCCTTGCCTGCCAGCTTTTGATGGCGGGACGATGCCTTAGTCGGTCATCGCCGCTGGACTCCTTCCCCTCTTTCCCCCTCCCTCCCTACCCCTTCCCCCTCTTCCCCTCCCTATTTGTATTTCAATTGTTGTAAACCGCTCTGAGCCTTCGGGGAGTGGTGGTATACAAGTTTGATAAATAAATAAATAAACAAATAAATGATGGGACCTTCTGTTCCGTTTCCACCTTCCGGACAACCAAATTTCAGGCGTTGTAAAGTCCCTCTGTAAAAGTCTTCCCCGCTTCGCGGTTCCCGGTTTTATCTACTCACAGCTGGGCTGCTTTCGAACTGCTGGATGAGCAGAAAGACAGGGCTGCAATAGCTGGTTGTCCAAGCCAGCTCGGGGAATCGAACTAGCAACCTTCAGGTTGCAAGCACAGCTGTGTTACCGCTGTGCTATCTCCCTGGCCCATTGAATCATAATACATGGCTTCAGGTTTTCTCTCAAGAACAATGAACAGATGAGGCAGGAAACCAGGTAGCCCGATTCCTTATTGCTGTCCAAGCTTGAAAAACAAATATTTAGAGGAGAGCCTTCTGCATTTGTCTTGTAAGCTTTCCACACAATCTTAAACATGTAGTAAGAGAAGAAAGATTACGAGAAGTAGAAAGAGGCACAGGAAGTAGAAATGGAAGAAGTGGAGGAAGAGGGCGAGGGACAAGGACAGGAAAACTCCTTGTATGGAGATGACTCCCTTCTTCTGAAATTATAGAGCAATGTTTCTCAACTTGGGGGTCGGGACTCCTGGGGGGTCACAAGGGAGTAGGGTTGCCATATGTCCCTTATTCTAAGGGATGTCCCTTATTTTGGCCCTAAAATTTGTGTCCCTTATTTTCAGGCCCTGTCCCTTATTTTTGACTAGCAGGACAGGACTGGGCGGGGTTGACCAGAGGAAGGTGCTCGCTGCGGTTTCCACGGCAACGCCTGCCCGGGGATTCCAACTCGCAGGGGCAGCCTGCGTCCCCGTTGGAAGGAAGAGGCGATACAGGACTTTTTCAAAGTACAGTAGACTAATTAACCGTTACCCAAGGGGAATGTTGGATCATGTTGGATAAAGATAGTTTCTGGTTGCTTGAGAGTTACTCTTAAAATAGGCCTAGCTGTGCTTCCCAATACTATACAATGCTGTGTATCCCATACTATACTATACCATTAACTATTGACATAATAATCATGAAGATGTACTGTCTTATAAAATTTATTTTATTTTAAGTTTAGACAGCGCACTTTTAAAGTCAGCAAAGCCAAGTACTAAATGCAGATGGAAAAAATTAGGTAGTACTAATGATGTTTTTTCTGCATGACAAAGCATGCAGAAACATCCCATGAGCTGTTAAGAGGGTGTAAGCCAGCTTCTTTTGTGGGTTTCAATCATTGTCTTATTCTGTTAATAAAACTATTTCTACCTAATGTTTGAGTTTCAAGTTTTTAATGAAGTGTCCCTTATTTTTGTGAAAAATCCCGTAAATGTCCCTTATTTCTTAGATCAAAAAATGGCAACCCTACAAGGGAGTGTCAGAGGGGTCACCAAAGACCATCAGAAAACACAGTTCTGTGTGTGAAGTTTAACCTAAATATATTATTTGTGGGGTTCAGAATGCTCTTTGATTGTAGGTGAACTATCAATCCCAGCAACTACAACTCCCAAATGTCAAGGTCTGAATGAAAATACATCCTAGCTATTATGATGCACAACAGTACCAAAATTGCAGTTCATGAAGTAGCAACGGAAATAATTTTATGGTTGGGGGTCACCACAACATGAGGAACGGTATTAAGGGGTCGTGGCATTAGGAAGGCTAAGAACCACTGGTATAGAGGATGTTAGAAGATGACAGAGAGAAGAGTAAGGTTAGCCTACTTCCTCTCCTTTTGTACTCACTGTAAATACATCTGATTCCTGCTCTAAATGGCGAAATGGCCATTGGTCATACTCAAGCCGAGACTCTCGTCTATCCACAGTTGCTGCAGGCAGGGTCCTTTATTTATTTATTTTGCACCCTCCATCTATTTATTTATTGCACCAGGAGCGATCCAAGGGTACAGTTGTAATGAATTTAAGAAACACAAAGTTTAAAAACTTGGCATTACATTAAATATTCTTTAACCAGTAGCTGTCCACTTAGAGTGCCCCTAGTGTTGCTATAAGGTCGTCCATTGTGCATGTGGCAGAGCTCAGACTGCATTGTAATAAGTCGGGCCTGTCCAACAGGCGGCCCGCGGACCGCACACGGCCCCTCCTACCCTCCAGCAAAAATTTTTTTAAAAAAAAATTCCGAAAAAATTCCCCCCCCAAAATCCCCCAAAAAGTGCGCATGTGCGTGGTGGTGCAAGCGCCATCCACGGCCGTCGCCCTCTTTGCTCTGCTCCCCATGGCTCCGCCCTCCCTCCTAAAGCCACATGCCGGGTGGTCTCAGAGGCGGGTGAGATCGCCGCTTCTGGGGCTGCCGTGGCGCTTTGGGAGGGAGGGCGGAGCCGGGGGGGCCCCGTGGCTCCGCCCTCCCTCCTGGGGTGTCACACCAGCCTCAGAAGCGACGATTTCGCCTGCTTCTACCACCCGGCGTGGCGCTTTGAGAGGGAGGGCGGAGCCATGGGGGGCTCCCCTTGGCTCCTCCCTCCCTCCCGAAGCATCACGCCAGCCTCAGAAGCAGTGATCTCGCCCGCTTCTGCTGCCCAGCGTGGTGCTTTGGGAGGGAGGGCGGAGCCAAGGGGAGGCCTTCCTCCTCCTCCTTGCGCTGGCAAGGAGGAAGAGGCGGGGTGGGGGTGGGGGCGGGGCGGAGTGGAGCAGCCCCCCAGGTGATCAGTGACTGGAATTTCGGCCCTTGGGCCAGTAGAAGTTGGACAGCCCTGTAGGTGGTCTGTGGTTTGCTCTTCTCCGCACTCGCATGTTGTAGACTCCACTTTGTGGCCCAATTTCTTAAGTTTTGGACTCTTGCTTGCTGAGGTGTTCCTGCAAGTGTCTCTATAGATCTCAGACAAATATTTCTTGATTTAAGGCAATGGTGGGCTGGCTGATATCTGAACAGGGGATGGGCCGGAGAGGTCACTGCCTTGGTCCTTTCACTGCTACTTCCCGGCGGATGTCAGGCGGTGCAATACTGACTAAACAGTATCATTTATCCAGTGGTGTAAGGTGCAGACATCCTGTGATAATGTGACACGTATCATTGAGAGCCACATCCACTCAGGCCCGGATTACCCATAAGGCCAACCTAGGCCATGGCCTAGGGGCACAAGCCGGGGGGGGGGGGCGCAGATCACGGACCAAAAAAAAATGTTGAAACAAATAAAAACGCCGTGGCCGGCCCCTGGGGTCTCTCCCGACTCTCAGAGCTTGAGAATACCAAGGGGGAGTTGGGTGTGTTGGTTGTGGGGAGGGTGCCTGGCTCTGTCCCCGGGACCAATCCTGAGGATCTGGCCCTCTTCTCCCTCCCTCCCTCCCTCCCTTCCGGATATGGCCTCCTTTGCGGATGGAGGGAGCGAATGGCGTGCGGGCAGGCACCCCGACCTGGCTGGCCCCCTCCCTCCATCTTTCCTGGGGAGGCTGTCCCCGGGGCCCTTGGCTGCTCCCTTGGCTGGGAAGGAGAAGGAGGCCAGCCAGGTGGGGGGCTCTGCTTCTTGGGAGGGAGGGAGGGAGGGAGGGAGGAAGAGCTTCCTGACTATGTGTGTGAGAGAGCTATTGTTCACCAGGGGAACTCTCTGCTTTTGTGCCAATAATGACCCTTACGAGTGTGTGTGTGTTCTGAATGGGTTGCGTGGGGGGGGGCATCCCAGGAGGAGGGTCTTTCTTGCCGGGGTCTCCTCCAGGGCTGGTGAGTTGCCCATGTCAGACAGTCTTTCCTCGTGGCTTCTATCACTGGCCAGGCACGGACGGACACAGGGACGGAGGATACCGGGCCACCCGCCCACTCGCTTTGCCTCAGCTCTCCTGTCCCGGCCTGGTCCCTGGCTCTCGGCTGCCCGGGACACTCTTCCTTCTGCCTGGCCATGGGTGGGGAGAGTGGGTTCAGCTGCCGAAACGTGGCTTTTGTGGGAGGGAGGGAGGGAGAGAGGGAGGGGGCCCCTTTTGCTCTCGTTTGGCAATGGACCCATCCCCTCGGGGAGCCTCCACCCTTGAGGACACATCTTCGGGGAAGGGGGGCAGCCCAGGACCTTTGCAACCATCAGGCAGGCAGGCAGGGAGGGAGGAGGCTCCTCCAGAAGACTTGAGCCAAGCGAGGGTCGGGGTCAAGGCTTCAGGACCCATGCGGGGGGAGGACACGTTCTCCGCCGGGGGGAGGGGGCTCCCCCCGGTGAAGAACGTGGCCTGCCCCTTGCCCTGCCAGGCGGGACTCTTCTGCTTTCCTGACACACTGGCCAGGCACGGACGGACACAGGGACGGAGGATACCGGGCCACCCGCCCGCTCGCTTTGCCTCAGCTCTCCTGTCCCGGCCCGGCCCCTGGCTCTCAGCTGCCCGGGACACCCTTCCTTCTGCCTGGCCATGGGAAGCGCCTGCAGAAGCCTCCTGGTGGCCTTGACCTTCCTGCTCTGCTGCCCGGCGGGTAAGGAGGGGGCCCAGCCCTTTCCTGGGGGAGGGGTGTGTGTGGTAGAGGTTGGCTTAAAGAGGGCGTAATTCCAAAGTGTGGCCTAGGGCGCAAAAAAGAGTTAATCCGGGCAGGGGCGGTCTAAGGTTATTTTATATGGTAAGCAAACATTACTTTGGCGCCCCCTTTGTCTCTGCCCCCTTTCCCTTTGTCTCCGCCCCCTCTCCCTTTGCCTCCCCCCCGCCTGCCCAATTGTGTCACGTGACGTGTTTACAGGCTTCTGCGCCTGCAGGAGCTTCTCTGTTAAGCCTCTCCCCTTGCCTCTGCCCCCTGCGTGCCGAATACGGACGGAGTGCTGACGTGACATGTTTACAGGCTTCGGCTTCAGCGCCTGCAGGAGCTTCTGGGCATGTGCAGTGGCTCCGGAGCCCAACTTCAGTTCTGGAGCCACTGCGCATACGCGAAAATCTCCGCGCATGCCCAGAAGCTCCTGCAGGCCAGGCGCTGAAGCCGACGCAACAGCAGGGAGGTTTGCTACGACGGCTCGGCCGGCGTGGCGGCGCCCTTCCCAGAAGATAGCGCCCTTCCCAGAAGTTGGTGCCCTAAGCGGCTGCTTACTTCGCGTATACGTCGGACCGCCCCTGAATCCAGGCCTGCATCCACTGTTTTAAGGTGGTGAGATGTATTCCACACTGGGCATGCGTACTCAGCAGCAGAGGAGCAAAGCGCAAGGGCAGGTGTCTTCACTGTATCTGGTTGTGAGACCCAGGACTGGCACAAACCCCCACCTGAAGGACAAGAATGCATGGGGGCCAAGCACTGCATGAAACCAGTTTTAGAGGACTTTTCTTCCTCGGCGCCCTGAACTTGCTATGCGGCTGATGGGAGGCAACCATAAGATTTGTTCAATTTTCTCGCAGCGCACGAACTAACTGTATGCGCTTCCTAATTGCTGCTTTGTATGACTCTACTTCCTGGACTAATTTTGGCCCGACCCTTCCCCAGTGATCCTATAGCACATTAATGACTGTTTTAGCTCTCCATTAAAAAGTAAAATAAGAAGAAGAAAAAGACGGGCGAGTTACCCATAAAACAGTATCAAGTGATTCAACCACTAAATGAAGTTTCCGTTCTAAATACACTTTAATTTCGTGAAATTAACATAAATTTCCTATTCTTCCAAAGGCTGCTTGATTAAATTAGGCTATGCGGCTTCAAACAGAAATGTATTGTGAAGCCTCAAAGATGAGATCTGGAAACTGCAGTTGGAGTTTTAGTAAAAGGGGGAAAACATTAAAGAATGAGAAAGAAAGGGATGAAAGGCCGGCCGTGCTCCCGCCTCACCCGGCAAGGCACCGGGAGCTGTCAATCAATCAGCAGGAGGGGCTAGGTTATCAATTGGCAATCTGGCTCTTAGAGGCTGGATTCAGGCAGCTTTCCAGGGGGTGTTATTTCTTAACGAAATACCCGTGTCCGGACAATTTGTAGGTAGACTTTTTTTTCGGAAAAAAAGGAAAACCCTGCTTGGCTCTCTCCCGCTGCGTGTAGTGTTTTGCTCGCAAAAGCCAATTTTGAAGCCCCGTCTCTTTGCCTTTCTGCCTCATGCGTGGATGGAACCCACCAGGAGAAAGAAGCGGGGTAATTAATTTTCAATTTCAAGTTCAAATGATTTGGAAGCAAAAGGTGATTTTTAAGGTTTTATGCCGGTCTGATCAGATGAGAGCAAGACCTTCTGCTCGCCAACGACATTCAATTTTGATTTCCTCGTTATACATGTCAGCCCTGGCTTGTGTGTATTGTGTTTGTACCTAATGTGGGATTTTGTCTGAAAGCAGCGGGTTTTGTCTGTTATGGGTTTATTTAAATCTCAAATGTTTTACTTATATGTATCAAAGGCTGAAAATCTTTTCTTGAATTTATGTATTAGAACAGCGTTTCCCAACCAGTGTGCCGTGGCACACTAGTGTGCCGTGAGCGATCATTAGGTGTGCCGTGGGAAATGGGAACCTCCAATACCCTTTCTTCCCCCTCCTGCCGAACACTTTTTTCTTCTCCACTCCGGCTCCTTGCCAGCCCCACTCTGCTCGCTTTGCTCACGCTGCCGCCATTTTTATCCGAGGGGGCAGCGTAAGCGTGTTCAGGAGGGGAGGGGGAGGGAGGAAAGCGTGACCCGTGCAGGCGCTACTGCGCAGACTCGCACCACATCTTCCTCCCTCCCCCCTCCCCTCCTGAACACGCTCACGCTGCCCCCTCGGATCAAAATGGCGGCAGAAGCGGCAGTGGAGAAAAAAAGTAAGTGTTGGGCAGGAGGGGGAAGAAACCGCGCGAAGGGGGAGGAAGAGGTCTCTGTCGAAAGCTGGCATGGGCAAACTTGGACCTTCCAGGTGTTTTGGACTCCACCTCCCACCATTCCTAGCAGCCTCAGGCCCTTTTCCTTTTCCCCCCTCAGCCACTTAAGCAGGAAAGGGCCTCAGGCTGTTAGGAATGGTGGGAGTTGGAGTCCAAAGCACCCAGAGGGCCGAAGTTTTCCCATGCCTTTTTTAGGGAACTTAAAGTGGCGAGCCTCCTTCCAACATTGTGATTCTGGATAGAAAACAAACAACAACATAACATATCATTGTTTGAGTCCACAGTGCTCTCTGGGTCTAGGTGAACTACAACTTCCAAACTCAAGGTCAGTTCCCAAGCAAACCCTTTCAGTACTTTCTGTTGGTAATGAGAGTTCAATATGCCAAGTTTGGTTCAATTCCATTGTTGCAAGAGTTCATGATGCTCTTTGATTGTGTGTTAACTATAAATCCCAGAAACTGTAACTCCCAAATGTCAAGGTCTATTCTCCCCAAACTCCATCTGTGTTCACATTTGGGCATATTGAGTATTCATGCCAAGTTTGGTCCTGATCCAACATTGTTTGAGTCCACAGTGCTCTCTGGATATAAGTGAACTACAACTCCAAAACCCAAGGTCAATGCCCACCAAACTCTTATAGCATTTTCTCTTGGTTATGGGAGTTCTGTGTGGGAAGTTTGTGTCTTTCTGCCATTCCTGCCAGGATATCTATGTTGTGTTCAATGAAACAGGCCCAGGTTTCACACTGAGTGTATAAATACATTTAAAAACATGTTAACTATATGTATGACTGTGTGAGAGTGTCATTTTGTGTCATTTTGGTGGGTGGTGTGCCCCAGGATTTTGTAAATGTAAAAAAGGTTGAAAAACACTGTATTAGAAGACCCAATATTATTGTGTAACCACAAGTTTTATGCCTGGGTACAAGTGTTTGGGAGCAGAAGATTTCCATCCCCTAGAAGTGTGTTGGCTCTTCTGTTCTCTAACATGCAATTTCCTTGATGGTGAACACCACAAATATGGTCACCATGGTTGTTCACAACTTGCTCCACACAGGTTGAGTTATTCTGAGTTAGTAGGCTAGATAGAGAATTGCCACCTTCTAGGGAGTTGCAATTTGTTGAGGCACCAGCGCTCTTTGGCAGAGTAGTGGTACGTTTTATTGATTAGTCTACTGGCCATATCAAAAACATTTAACAAGCACATACACATATACATATACCTACAAGATACAAGCCACAGTACAACATAAGGACGGTTCAGCGCTGCTTGTGTTATTGGACCTCACAGCAGTTTTTGATATGGTTGATTACAATCTTTTGGCCCACCGCCTTGTCGTTGCTGGATTTAGGGGAACAGCCCTGAAATGGCTGTTGTCCTTTCTCCACAATCGGGGACAGCGAGTGGAAAGGGGGGGGGGGGTATGGTTTCCGAGAGGGCTCCACTTACCTGTGGGGTCCCTCAAGGTGCCATTCTTTCCCCTTTGTTATTTAACATCTATATGCGACCACTTGCTGGTTTGGTCCGAAGCTTTGGGCGGAAATGTTATCAGTACGCTGACGACACCCAGCTCGTTCTGAAGATGGAAGGCCGGCCGGACTCCGCACCCTCTTGTTTCCATCAGTGCCTTGAAGCCGTGACTGGTTGGCTGCGTGCCAGTAGATTGAGGGTGAATCCAGCAAAGACGGAGATACTGTGGCTGGGCCGCCCAGTGGGTGGAGTGGTCCGACTGCCTGGCTTGGATGGCGAGGCATTATGCCTTAGGGTCGTTTTTGACCTGTTGCTGTCAATGGAGGCCCAGGTCTCCAGCATCAGCAAAAACGCCTTTTTCCATCTGCAGCAAGCTAGGCGCCTGAACCCCTACCTACCCAGAGATGACCTGGCCACGGTGCTCCAAGCAACAGTCATCTCGAGACTAGACTACTGTAACACCCTTTACATCGGCCTGCCCTTGTCAGTGATCCAGAAACTTAAGCTCGTCCAGAATGCCGCTGCACGACTTCTCACTGGGACTCCAGTGAGATGTCACATAACTCCCATCCTCCTGCAGCTCCATTGGCTTCTGGACAAGCACCGGATCACCTTCAAGGTGATGGTGTTAACTTTCAAGGCCTTGCATGGTCTGGGGCCGCTGTATCCGAGGGACCGTCTCCTCCCCTACCAACCCCAGAAATCACTTTGTTCTGAACAAGTACTGACGTACAAAGCAATCCGTCTCACATTGACCCGGCACAGAGCCTTTCCTGTAGTGGCGCCGTCAATCTGGAACACTCTTCCTAGCGATGTGCGGGCCACGCAGGACCTTCTCTCCTTCCGCAAGGCCTGCAAGACTCACCTTTTCCGGCTAGCCTTGGATTGCTAGGCCAGAAATCTTTCTTTAAGCTAGTTTAATATGTATGCTTTTACCTCTATGTGTTTTACCTGATTGTGTTTTACCTCTGTGTGTTTTACCCTTGTTGTCCCGCTTTATTCGCAAGCAGGGAAGGCGAGTCCCCACCTTTCCTTCCCTGCTTGGGAATAAAGCGCCCGCCTCAGCTCTCAGCTGGCGAGAGGAGAAAGGCTGCTGCTTCTGCCCTCAGGGGCGGTCCTACAAGATAGGCCAAGTAGGCGGCCGCCTAGGGCGCCATCTGGGAAGGGGGCGCCATCCTGGCCGCATGGGGCGCCATCCTGGCCCTGCTGATGTTCCTCAGACAGCGCCGCAGCTGCCTGCTTTTGGGCCCCGGCCTTGTGTGCTCTGCCGCTGCTTCTGGGCATGCGCGGAGGTTTTCACGCAGGCGCAGTTGCTCCGGAGCTGAAGTTGAGCGCAGGAGCAACTGCACATCCGCGAAAACCTCCGCGCATGCCCAGTAGCTCCCTTGCGCAGAAGCCTGTAAGCAAAGCACTCCCTATTGGGCAGGCAGGGAGTGCTTCCCCTCTCCCTTTGTCTCCACCGCGCGCACATTTGCAGGGAAGGAGAAAAGAATCAGTGAAGGAAGTGTAAGTGAAGGAATGAAGGAAGGGCTTTCCTCCTCCTCCTCTGCGATCTCTTCTCTCCCTCCTTCCTTTCTTCGGCACTATTTCTGCCTAGACCTGAGGAGCCTGAGGCTATGAGGAGTTGTGGGAGTTGGAGTCCAAAACACCTAGAGGGAGGGAGGGCCCAAGTTTGCCCAGGCCGCGCTGCCTGTGTTCGACCTCATTTGAACATTTTGGCTGTTTTTCTATTTACATTTACATTGGGATCCTAATTTTGGACTTATGGGAGACTCCTATGGATTATGAGTCGGGTGGTAGGTAATACATTATGATTTTGATGCGTTTAAATTGCATTTCTTGTTGATTATTATACAGTTCTGCTTAATATTGTCATACAATATAATACAAATACAATATAACAATAGAATAACAAAACAATATTGCAGTATAGCGGTATTGTACAAAATTGTAATATTTAATATTTTATTTTACTTTATTTTGGGTTATTTGAGTTTTATAGGAGTCATGAAAATATTTAGTAGAGGATAATTTTATTTAAATAAATAATTTTATTTATTATTTTATAATAATATAATAGAATGTTATATTGTATTATAATGTCAATATATTATAATATAATTATATTGTAATGTAGTATAATATAAATATGATATAATATAGTATGAGTATGGTATAATATATTGTATATACATTGATACAATATAATACTACTAATGGTATTGTGATATTATAATTGTATATTTGTTTTACATGGGGGTGGCAAAATTATGTTTTGGGGGGGCACCAAAATAATGTTCGCCTACCATTTAAAATTACCTTAGACCGCCCCTGTCTGCCCTCCAGTTTCCTCTCGTGAGGTGAGAACTGAGGAGGGGGGAAATGAACTAATAACGTGACCTTTACAAAAAAAATGGTGATCCCGGGTTCGGTTTTGAAACTTCACTTCCGGGTTGGACACCAAGGGTCGATATAGGGTCAAAATAATTTCTAATACGAATTATTAACAGATTTCAAACTATTTTAATTGGAGATATCCATCCCGACGGAATAGCATCCTTTACGGGGGGGGCACCCTTTATGGGGGAGGGGGGATGGACCACACCCGGTTCGGACCACACCCAGTGGGATATAACTCCATGCATTTTAAAATACCGTTTGGCCATGCTGCACTAGCGATGCTCTAGCCTTGCTTTAGCTCTGAGGAGCTTAGGCTTTTGCTCAAGGATTTTGCTCAAGCTTTATGTTCTGCTCTCTCATTTGTGGGAAGAGGAAGAAGACTTATTCTGTGTTACTTACAAGGACTATTTCAGTTTGTAGGACTGTTTGATTTTGTATTCAACACTGCAAGTTTATCTTTGACTCTGCTGACAAGAGTAAAGCTTTTCTGATGTTTTTCCTCTTGCCTGTGTGTCTCTTGCGTTGGACCTGACTGAAATCCGAATATGTGCAACACAATTCCCAGCACTCTTCCCCAAGACCAGGGGTGGGCAACCTATGGCCCGCGGGACGCATCTGGCCTGGCAGCCGATTCTGTCTGGCCCAGGACAGGGCATCGGGGGTGGGGCCAAGAAGAAGGGGTGCTGCTGCCACCATCCCATCATGGCGTGGCAGCTTTGGAGTGCCCCTCTTCCTCAGGCCTCCGGCATGGAGAGGCTCCAGATGGCCAGCGTGGGAGCGTCAGTGCCAGCGGCGTGGCACGGAGGAGCCTTTGGATGACTTCCTGTAGCCCTGGATGAGCTGGCTGAGACATTCTGGGAGCCGTAGGAGTCGGGAAACTACGGTTCCCAGAATGCCTCAGCCAGCTCATCTGGGGCTACAGGAAGTCATCCAAAGGCTCCTCCCCGCCACACCGCCAGCAGATGCTCCCATGCTGGCCATCCGGAACCTGTCCACGCCGGAGGCAGGAGGAGGAGGCGGAGAGCCCGGAGCTGTTGCTGCCTCCACCCTCGGGCCCTCCCTCACTCCACCGACGTGCAACCCTCCATGCAAGAGGGCCAAAGCCCAGGATCACCACTGCGAGGGCACTCCGGAGCCACCGGAGAAGGCAGGAAGGAACCCCCACTGCCCTGGTGCAGCCTGCGGTAGCCCCCACTTTGAGGCAGGACCATGGCAATACGGGGGAACAGCTGGGGGCGAGAGTGGGCAGAGGCCTGCAGCCTCCGATTGCCTGCTGCTCTGCTCTCCTCTGCTGCAGCGGCGGCTGGGTCCACTTTGCCATCTTCTGGGGTGGGTCCATTGGGCCATTCCATCTTGGGTCGCACCTTCTTGAATTTAATTTAATTTAATTTTAGTGGTTTTTATTATTATTTTATAATAATAATATAATAAATAATATAATAAATAATATAATAATGTTATATTATACTATATTTTCAATATATTATAATGTCTATATATATATATATATATACTATAATATAATAATGATATTTAATAATATTAATACTTAATTAATATGTTAATATTAATGATGTGTAATATTTAAATTAGTAAATAAATATTAATAATGGCAGCCTGAAAGGTGCTCCGTCCTACTTTCAGGGTACGTCTTATATTGGAGAAAGTGTGTACCAGTAGCGGGCCGATGGCACGCCTCTTGCCTGGCCTCTGATTCACCACGCCTCTTGCTCTCTTCCCCTCCCTTCCTTGGATGAAGGAAGGCCTGGCAGAAAGGTGCGCCGCGGAGGTGGCGATGGGCGTTTCGGCGGCGTGGCGGCGGCGTGGCGATGAGGTACGGCTTACTTTCGGGGTACGGCTTATATTAGCCGACCCCCCTGACACCCCCGATACGTCTTACAATCGTGGGTGTCTTACTATCGGGGAAACACGGTATGTGTTGGCTCTCATGTGACCCCTCGGAAAAAATAATTGCCCACCCCTGCCCAAGACCCAGGTGGGCAAGGGCTGGTGGGAGTGGATGTCCAGCAGCATCTCACTGGTTGCTAGCCCCCTAAAATCCTGTTAGGATAAATGGATGTTTTTCCTTGAAGGAAAAGCGTGTGAGTGATGAGATACTTCCACTGCAAATGCGTTGGGGAGGGAATGTGCAATCTTGCTTTTTTCCTTGCACACAATTGCTCAGATAAAAAACCCACCTCCCTGTTATACTTTTCTGTTTTCAAGAAAACCTGACAACCCCCTGTTAGGCCCATCTTGTCCAGTTTGATCATTAATCTGCCGTTTCCGGAGAAACTCCTTTTCCCCTGGCCATAAACATCTCTCGTGATGGCAGGTAATCCAATATACTTCTTGGTAAATTTAAAGGCTACATGTAAAAAACAAAAAAAGCAAAGCCAAACACTGAAACAATAAAGCAGGGGAGATTCTGTAACTGGAGATTTTATAGACTGCAATCAATTGTCTTATCTTTGGAGAGAAAATAGCATTTTGGGGGGAAAATCACTCCAAAAGCTCTTGCCAAGAGGTTATTTGTTGTCGGAGGCTGTAATTAGAACTGCAATGCACTCGTAGGGAGCTGAAAGGTTGAACACATTATCCTCTTTAAGATGTTGTTGTTGTGTGTGTGTGTGATTTTTCCTCCTCTGTCAAAGTCTTGAATAAGATCAGCTAGGTAAGTTTTGCTCAAACTGATAGTTCATCTGTGTTGCAGAATGTGCATAGAGTAGTCAGGCCCGGATTAACCCATTTTTGCGCCCTAGGCCACACTTTGGAATTATGCCTCCAGCCAACCTCTACCCCCCCCCCCCACACACACCACTCAGACCCACACTTGGTGAATAGGCACCATCTCGCCACCTCCAAGGTCCCCATTCCCACCGGCAGGAAAGCTCCACTGTGCTCTGAAGTTCTCCTTGGGAGTCGGGAGGCTTGGGGAGAGCGTGGTGGGTCCAGACTCACTTCAAAGGCGCGCACAAGAGAGAGAGAGAGAGAGGGTGAGAGAGAGGGTGAGAGAGAGTGCACGCGCGAGAGAGTGTGTGTGTGAGAGAGAGTGTGTGAGAGAGAGAGGGTGCGAGAGAGCGCGCGAAAAAGAGAGAGTGTGAGAGAGGGTGCGAGAGAGCACGAGAGAGAGAGAGTGTGTGAGAGAGAGGGTGCGAGAGAGCAAGAGTGTGTGAGAGAGAGAGGGTGCGAGAGAGCGCAAGAGAGAGGGGGTGCGAGAGAGCACGAGAGAGAGAGAGTGCGAGAGAGCGCAAGAGAGAGGGGGTGCGAGAGAGCACGAGAGAGAGAGTGTGAGAGAGAGAGGGTGCGAGAGAGCGAGAGTGTGTGTGTGTGAGAGAGGGTGCGAGAGAGCGAGAGTGTGTGTGTGAGAGAGAGGGTGCGAGAGAGCGCAAGAGAGAGAGAGGGTGCGAGAGAGCACGAGAGAGAGAGTGTGAGAGAGAGAGGGTGCGAGAGAGCGAGAGAGCAAGAGTGTGTGTGTGAGAGAGAGGGTGCGAGAGAGCGCAAGAGAGAGTGTGTGTGAGAGAGAGAGGGTGCGAGAGAGCACGAGAGAGAGAGTGTGTGTGAGAGAGAGAGGGTGCGAGAGAGCGCGAGAGAGAGGGTGAGAGAGAGGGTGCGAGAGAGAGCGCGAGAGAGAGAGAGAGTGTGTGAGAGAGAGGGTGCGAGAGAGCACACGAGAGAGAGAGAGTGTGAGAGAGAGTGGGTGCGAGAGAACACGCGAGAGAGAGAGAGTGAGAGAGAGAGTGAGAAAGAGAGGGTGCGAGAGAGCGCGCGAGAGAGAGAGAGAGAGAGAGAGAGGGTGCGAGAGAGCGAGAGAGAGAGTGTGTGTGTGAGAGAGAGGGTGCGAGAGAGCGCGCAAGAGAGAGTGTGTGTGAGAGAGGGTGCGAGAGAGCGCGCGAGAGAGTGTGTGTGAGAGAGAGGGTGCGAGAGAGCGCGAGAGAGAGTGTGTGTGAGAGAGAGGGTGCGAGAGAGAGAGAGTGAGAGAGAGAGCGTGCGAGAGAGAGAGAGAGATAGAGCAGGAAAAAGAGAGAGAGAGAGATCGGGCGTGAGAGAATGCAAGAGAGCGAAAGAGAGAGAGCGTGCGAGAGAGAGAGAGTCAGCTCCGGTAGGAAGCCCAAACAAGCCACGCTCACTCCAAAGTTCTTTGAAGGAAAAGTAGTTTATTTGATCCTTAATCCAGGGCGGTCAAAGACCGAACTGGCCTTTTCCCGCAGGTCTACACCTTCAAACCCTTCAAGCCCAACCTCCCGCCAGCCCACTCCTCCCCCTTCGTCCATTCTTCCGGCACCCAGCATATCAAAGGCCAGGGACAGTTCAAAGGATGACCAGATGTTGCTGTTATCAGATGGCGGGCGAGAGAGGTAAACAAACGGGTCAGGCGGCGCTGACAGAGAGTGTGAGAGGCTGCAAACCTGTATCTTCAGGGGGAGCATAACCCCGTCTAACACAGGCTGTAACCCTATGCCCTGTTCGGCATTTCGACTGACCAGGAGTGCCTCTGTCTTGTCTGGATTCAGTTTCAATTTGTTCGCCCTCATCCAGTCCGACACAGCGGCCAAGCACCGGTTCAGGACTAAAACAGTTAAATAAATATTTACAATAAAACCAAAGAATTAAAACATCTAAACATTACACCAGTTATTTAAACCACACAGTCAAAGATCGTAATCTGGAGCTATTCCAGTTGCCATTGCACATATTCCGTATCCATTTATTGCACTACATTTCTATCCGAAGGCTTGGTCCCATAGCCATGTTTTTACTTTCTTTCTGAAAGCTAGGGGGAGGGGGTGTGATCTAATATTACTGGGGAGGGAGTAACATAGCCGAGGGGCCACAACTGAGAAGGCTCTGTCTCTCGTCCCCACTAACCGCGCCTGCAAAGGAGGTGGGGCTGAGAGCAGGGCCTCCCCAGAAGATCTTAATCTCCGAGATGGGTCATAGAGGGAGATACGGTTGGACAGGTAAGCTTCTCTTTGACAGAGGAAGCTCAAGATCTTGTAAAACTCTAACTCCCATGATCCCATAGAATTAAGGCATTTACAGTGGTGTCAAACTGCATTAAGCCTACAGTTCAGATGCAACCCAAGAGCCTTAAGTTATTTATTTAATTTATTTATTTACTTCATTTATATTCCGCCCTTCTCACCCTGCAGGGGACTCAGGGCGGATCACAATGAACATATACAGGCAAGTATTCAATGCCTTTAGACACACAAACACATAAGACAGACATAGGCAATTTAACATCTGGCCACAAGGGGGAGCTGTCGCAGCGTGCTTCCTGGAGATCTTTATGGCCTGGTAAATCAATGAAAATTAGCCTCCCCACTAAGTGGTACCTTAAATTTCCAACTTGACAGATGCCACTGTCTTTCGGGTTGCAAAGGTCGACAGCAGGCTACACAAGAGGTCGAGAGCTCACCTCGACATGGGCAGGCCTCAAACTCATGACCTTCTGATCAGTAGAGATCTTATGCAGCTGACACCCAGCCAACTGCGCCACATTCCCTCCGTATTTGAAAAAGAGAGGTCAGATGAAGGATTTTGAGAGTTTTAATCCAAAAACATGTTTCCCAAACTCTACGTGTAAGCAGTCGTTGCAAATGAGAAAGCGGCATGCTACGGAGAGGGTTCAGCAATCCACCACGAGAGGAAATCAATCAATCAATAGAGAAGGGTCTTTTCACAAAGGAAAAAAGCACATCAGTGTTTAAGTCACTGACTTCTGTTGCCTTGACGTCCCTTTCTAATCCTTTATACATTGCATATACTTGTGTATAAGTCAACCTTATGGATAAGTTGGTGGCCAAACATGTGGATTTGGATATGACCCATGGAGAAGGCCTGCAAAGAAGGGAGGGTGCCTCGGGGTTTCCGGCCACTGCTGTTTTCCCTCCAAGTCATCAGAAAGGCCTTCTGCCAACCTGCTCAGAGAT
Organism: Anolis apletophallus; assembly: GCA_030556195.1. Lineage (NCBI taxonomy): Eukaryota > Metazoa > Chordata > Lepidosauria > Squamata > Anolidae > Anolis > Anolis apletophallus. The sequence continues at coordinate 48,904,883 of JARBWK010000013.1, forward strand.
GCTAAAAGAAATTACACTATTGATTCTTTTTAAAAGGTCTTAGTTCCCTCTCGCATAGCAGGGACCGCTTTTAATGCCTGGGTGGGAAAACGGTGCGTCAGATCTGTTGACATTTTCCCTAAAAGGAACACCAAGAACGTGATGGGAGCGAGTGTGGCGATGCTTTTAGGTTCTTCCAGAATGGACTATGGTCTCACCTATTGCCACACTACTCAGAGAAGGGGGTGAGTAAAGTAGCAATAGATTGAAATTGAATCCGGACAAGACAGTGGTCCTCCTGGTCAGTTGAAAGGCCGAACAGGGCAGAGGGTTACAGCCTGTGCTGGACGGGGTGGCACTCCCCCTGAAGACGCAGGTACATTTACAAATCTATTTTGGCAGCAAAATAGCTCACCTCAACATGCATTCTTGCGCATTTGTGACAGGGAGAGGGATTTTTATAAACTGATTCTGAGCATGCTCTGTTTGACTTACGTGTCTCTTATACCCCTTCTACACTGCCCTATGCCCCGGGATCTGATCCCAGATTACCTCATTATCCCAAATTACCTGAACTTAAACAACATGTTTACTGTAATAACTGTTTGACAGTGGAATAAATTGCCGTGAAGATGTTAACAGTTTCCATGTATTGATGGCCATCTTTCAGGAATGGTGCGGTTATGCATTGTTGCATGGCAACAGATGTTCCCTATTCCAAGACTCTAAATCCCTAAATACAATATATCTTGTTCTATTGCTTTACAACCAGGCTTCTTAGAGGGAAAATCTATTATATAAAGGAGGTCCCGTCGTCGAACGACTGACAGAGACAGAGAAACCTTCCAAGGCAGAGACACCAAACTTGCCAACACAAATAGGCCTCAGGCAAGGAAGGTTTTTAGCAAAAAAACCTTTCCCCCCAAAACCTAGAAGGCCCCCAAAACAACGATACAAAAAAACTACATTTCCCAGCATCCTCTGCGGCAGCCAGCGAAACCCATTGGCCAACATCAGTTACCATAGTAACGATGGCCAAAGCCACTTAGAATGCTGAGTGATTTCAGTTGAGGGTTAAACTGCCATGGTCAAGATCTAGGAGGGAGACAAATAGGGCACCAGGGACACAGGCACCAACTGACAAACACATACCCCCAGAATAACACAAAAGTAATACCTACACACAACACAATATGCACATAACACAACCTTGCGTATACTGCTCAACCCATTTGTATGCCATTCCTTCCTTCCACACAGGCATAAGCTGACCCAAAAGACAAGCCATGCCTCCTAAAAAGAACAACATCGGACGACACACTCGCAACGCTACATCACACAAAAAAGGGCAGAACAAACGCCAGAACAGAAAGACACTGCACTACACTAGCTTTTGGCATCACCATAAACAAGGCTCAAGGACAAACACTACAAATCTGTGGCATAGACCTTGACACAGAATGCTTCTCCCACGGACAACTCTACGTAGCGTGCGCCAGAGTTGGGAAACCACAGAACCTCGACATCAACACAGCAGACGGAAAGACAACAAACACTGTATATCCACAAGCTCTGCAGAACGCCAGGAACACCACACACCGACAACTCCGCAGGACTTCAACATCCCACCCACCAGAACAACCCACAACGACACAGCCATGACCCCACCAAGACCATAAGTAACATCAATTCCAACCCTTACATACTCAGACTTTTCGCATCTCTAAATAGGGCACAGCAATGCGTGCCGGGTACAGCTAGTAATATATATATCCTGAGAGAGAGAGAGAGAGAGAGAGAGAGAGAGAGGCTCATCACTTCATCACACTTTTCCACCAGAAGCACTGCCCACAACTGAAACATGCTAGGAAGCCTTCCTCCAAACATGGGAAACTGCCTAAATTATGCTGGCTCCGATAAGCCAGCACAGATGTGTGCCGCCTCAACGATGCTTCTTCCATGTGATGGGGAAAATGTTGCCATGATGAAGCAACACACAAGCTGAAAGAACTGCCCTTCATCCATGCCACTTCACCATAGAGGATGGCAAAATGACACTAGGGGGGGGGGGGGAGTCCCCCAGGTGATGAAGTCCAGAAAAGACACACACACAGCCTAGCTATTATGATTTCGGAGAATTGATGCTAGTGGCTATACAAAGCAAGCAAGCTAAAAAAGAAAGAGATTATAGAGGCTTCGTTAGAGATATGAAAAATCCTTAAGGAGGCTGTCCAGACCTTGAACCGGTGCTTGGCCGCTGTGTCGGACTGGATGAGGGCTAGCAAATTGAAGCTAAATCCAGACAAGACAGAGGTCCTCCTGGTCAGTCGAAAGGCCGAACAGGGCATAGGGTTACAGCCTGTGCTGGATGGGGTCACACTCCCCCTGAAGACGAAGGTTCACAGCCTGGGAGTGATCCTGGACTCATCGCTGAGCCTGGAACACCAGGTCTCGGCTGAAGGCCAGGAGAGCTTTTGCACGACTAAGACTCGTGAGAAGTCTGATCTGGCTACGGTGGTCCACGCCCTGGTCACATCCATATAGATTACTGCAACACACTCTACGTGGGGCTGCCTTTGAAGATGGTTTGGAAACTGCAGTTAGTCCAACGGGCGGCAGCCAGGTTGCTAACTGGAGCTACATACAGGGAGCATACCACCCCCTGTTGTGTCGGCTCCACTGGCTGTCTGTCCATTTCCGGGCTCAATTCAAAGTGTTGGTTTTACTTACTTACTTCCTTCCTTTATTTATATTCTGCTCTTCTCACCCCGAAGGGGACTCAAAGCGGATTACAGGTACACATACTTAGCAGACAATCCCTGCCATTTTTCCACAAACACACATATAGACGAACAGAGGCAAACTCTGGCCACCAGGGGGAGCTGGCGCACTCATCTCTCAGCGTCTCTTGTTGTTCCTTCCGCATTCCTCAGCGTTCCTGGAGTTCTTTAATGGCCTCATAATTCAGTCAAAATTGCCCCCACTTAATATGGTACCTTTATCTCCTACTTGACAGATGCAACTGTCTTTCGGGCTGCAAAGGTCGACAGCAGGCTATAAAGCTCTATATGGTTCTGGCCCAGCTTACTTGTCCGAATGGATCTGCCTCTACGTCCCACTTCGTAACCTAAGATTGTCTAGGGAGGCTCTGCTTTCACTCCCGCCAACATCCCAAATGCGGCTGGTGGGGACAAGGGACAGTAGCTTCTTTGCGCTGGCCCCCCCGCCTATGGGATGCGCTACCAAGCGAGATACAATCGACCTCATCCCTCCTGGCTTTCAGGAAGAAAGTAAAATTATGGTTGTGAGACCAGGCCTTCGGTCAACAGACATTATTTATTTATTTATTTATTTTATTATTTCGCATTTGTCTGTCCCCCCCCCCCCCAACGGCTCGGGGCGACTTACAACAGTTCGTAAAATACAGTTGTCAGATAACTCATAAGCCACAGTAATACCATTAAGATGGAATTACAATTAGAACAGTTGAAGCAACAAACGGAGTCGCAGTGGGCTGGCAGCTAGGCGGTGTGAGCTACAGTCTAGCTAACTCCGAAGGCTTGTTGGAACAGCAATGTCTTGACTGCTCTCCTGAACGGGAGGAGGCCCTGGGTGGCACGGATGCCGGCGGGCAGTGTGTTCCACATGGTAGGGGCTGCAACAGAGAAAGCCCGGCGGCGGGTTGCGGACAGATGGTAGGTCCTCACATTTGGGATGACCAGGAGGTTTAGCTCTTCGGAGCGCAGTGATCTGGTGGGATGATATGGGACAAGGCGGTCCCGCAGGCACACTGGCCCCAGACCATGTAAGGCCTTAAAAGTCAGGACTAACACTTTGAAGGCAATCCGGCATTCAATTGGGAGCCAGTGCAGTTCGCGCAGGATTGGCGTGATGTGGTGGCCAATCGGGAACCCCGCCAGGAGTCGCGCTGCAGCGTTCTGCACCAGCTTGAGTCTCCGGATTACCGACAGAGGAAGGCCAATGTAAAGAGCATTACAGTAGTCCAGCCTCGAGATGACCGTGGCTTGGACCACTGTGGCTAAGTCGTGCCGGGACAAGTACGGGGCCAGCTTCCTCGCCTGGCGAAGATGGAAAAATGCTACCCTGCTGACGCTGGATACGTGGGCCTCCATCGACAACAGGGGGTCCAGGGTTACTCCTAAGCTCTTAACAGAGGGTGACGGACATAATGTCACGCCGTCCAGGGTTGGAAGCTGAACATCCCTACAGCCCGGAGGACCCAGCCACAGGATCTCCGTCTTTGCCGGATTCACCTTCAACCTACTGGCTCGCAGCCATCCAGTGACGGCCTCAAGGCAACGATGGAAATTATCGGGTGCAGTTCGAGGCTGCCCTCCATCTTCAAGATAAGCTGGGTGTCATCAGCGTACTGATGGCACACCAGCCCAAAACTACGCACCAGCTGGGCAAGTGGTCGCATATAGATGTTAAATAAGAGGGGGGAGAGAATAGCCCCCCTGAGGAACCCCGCAAAGAAGCGGGGAACCCCCGGAGACATCCTTGCCCCTCCTCACTCGTTGTAGCCGGTTCCGGAGGAAGGAGGTCGCCCAATAAAGCAGCACTTTGGCAGAAATGGACTGATAATGATGATTTATACGAGGATACGGTTTTATTGATAATTTAAGATTTCATACTGTTTTAACTAATGTTTTTAATGTATTTTATGCAATTTAATGTTTAATGGTTATGTTTATGGTTATTGTTTTAACTGTATGTATCGGCATCTAATTACTGCCTGTGTACGCCGCCCTGAGTCCCCCTTTTGGGGTAGAGAAGACGCAAGGTACAAATACAAATCAATCAATCAATCAATAATAGATGAGACCATAGTCCGGCATGCTTTCTGTTCTTCATAACTACTGATTACAGCTTTTTAACCTTCTGGTTGTATTTTTTCTAGTATACTTATTGGATCATAACGTGAGGGTTTTTGTGGTCGCATCTCATTATAGGTGATCTCACTTTCCCTGCTTTTTTATTTCTAACCCAGTTACAATTGTTTAGTTAACTAACTTTCCTTGTCCTCTTTACCATACCTTAAGTTCATTGCTTAGTGATTTTTCCATATACTTCAATGATTTTGTCATATACTATAATAACCTATTAACAACCGCTGAGTACTTTAATTCTCTTTTATCACGTTGTTACCACCGTGGAAACGGTGTGATTTATTAAACTCTTAATTCAGCGCTGGTAAAACTTTTTGAATGTGAGTTTCCTTTTTAAGCGTACAAAACCATGGCAGACCGTTAATATATAGAGGCCACTGATACCACACATTAAAATAAAAGAATTAAATATAGTTATTAAGGTCAAGTCTGCCAGAGGTCAGCCACTTAAGCAGGAAAGGGCCTCAGGCTGTTAGGAATGGTGGGAGTTGGAGTCCAAGGCACCCAGAGGGCCGAAGTTTTCCCATGCCTGTTTGAGGGACCTTGAAGTGGTGAGCCTCCTTCCAACATTGTGATTCTGGAAAGAAAACAAACAACAACATAACATAACATTGCTTGAGTCCACAGTGCTCTCTGGGTGTAGGTGAACTACATCTTCCAAACTCAAGGTCAATTCCAAAGCAAACCCTTTCAGTACTTTCTGTTGGTAATGAGAATTCGATATGCCAAGTTTGGTTCAATTCCATTGTTGCAAGAGTTCAGGATGCTCTTTGATTGTTTATTAACTATAAATCCCAGAAACTGTAACTCCCAAATGTCAAGGTCTATTTTCCCCAAACTCCATCTGTGTTCACATTTGGGCATATTGAGTATTCATGCCAAGTTTGGTCCTGATCCAACATTGTTTCAGCCCACAGTGCTCTCTGGATATAGGTGAACGACAACTCCAAAACCCAAGGTCAATGCCCACCAAACTCTTTTAGCATTTTCTCTTGGTTCTGGGAGTTCTGTGTGGGAAGTTTGTGTCTTTCCGCCATTCCTGACAGGATATCTACGTTGTGCTCATCGAAACAGGCCCAGGTTTCACACTGAGTGTATAAATACATTTTAAAACATATTAACTATATGTATTACTGTGTTAGAGTGTCATTTTGTGTCATTTTGGTTGTTGGTGTGCCCCAGGATTTGGTAAATGTAAAAATGCAAATTATGCCTCGCATAACCAAGAAATAATACTATAAGAGTTTGGTGGGGTTTTGGAGTTGTAGGGGAGGGAGGAAGACGTGACCCGTGCGGGCGCTACTGCGCAGACTTGCCCCAGAGCAAAGTGAGCAGAGCGAGGCTGGGAAGAAGGGAGCCCGAGTGGAGAAGGAAAAGTGTTTGGCAGGAGGGGGAAGAAAGGGTATTGGAGGTTCCAATTTCCCATGGCACACCTGATGATCGCTCACGGCACACTAGTGTGCCACGGCACACTGGTTGAGAAACACTGGTTTATAGTAATGTTTTGAGCCACTCCGAGCCCTCGGATAATACCGAATAATAAATAAATAAATAAACCTCATCAGGTAGTGATCTGTCTATGTCAATAGTCAATCCCACTACTCCCAGAAAAATTTATCCCACCCACTACAGAAAGTAAGGCCTAGTAGCATAAGTAGGATTAGATACTATTTGGGGAAGACCCTTTGGTTACCATGACAGGCATGAAGTCCCCGGCCCCTCCCAACAGTGCAGTCTCACAACTGAAAGGACCTGCACAATATTATAGGAGGTAGCATATTCATCTGTCACTACAAAAACAGCCATGGGTCTACAGTCTTGTAGCTGACTTATGTTGGTTTAACCTCCCATTTTGGCAACATAAATACAACCAGGCAAAGAGCCTTCTCTGTGGCGGCCCCGGCGCTCTGGAACTCTCTCCCGGATGACGCCCGAGCCGCTACAGAGCTCATCCCGTTTCGCAGGGCCTGCAAGACCGCCCTTTTTAGACTAGCCTTTGGTTAGGCAAACAAACCCAGCATACCCCTCTGTATAACCCAGTCTTTCTCAACCAGTGTGCCGTGGCACACTAGTGTGCCGTGACGGACCTCTTGCTGTGCCACGAGAAAAACTCTCTGCCCCCCTTCCTCCCCCCTCCTGCCGAACTCCTGCTGCTTGGGGGAGGAGGAGGAAGGGCCGGGCAGTGGCGAAGAAAAAGAAGAAGGGACCGGGCGCCGCCTCCCTTCGGCCGTTTCCCCAGCCAGCCTCCAATCCGCCATGACTCCCATCATGACTCTCGCCCCTCCCTCGCTGAAGCCGCATGGAGGAGGAGCCCTGCCCACTGAAGCCCGTCCACCGCTCATCTCCTCTGTAGGAGCGCTGAAGCTGGGGGGAGGGGCAGGGCATGGTGCGGCCTGGCTCTGCCCCCTCCCCCGGCTTCGGCACTCCCAACAGCTGCTCCAGCCTTGAGGGGATAGTGCCAAGCCAGCATTGTGCTGGCTCTGGCACCGCTGGCTTGGCACTGCCCGCTCAAGGCAGGAGCAGCTGCTCGGAGACGTGAACCGGGGGCAGGGGTGGGGCATGGCGCAGCCTGGCTCCGCCCCTTCCCTGGCTTCGGCACTCCCAGCAGCTTCTCCCAGCAGGCCACCATCCCGCAACCGTTCTTTACTGTGTTAGAGTGTCATTTTGTGTCATTTTGGTTGGTGGTGTGCCCCGGATTTTTTAATGTTAAAGTGTGCCGCGGCTCAAAAAAGGTTGGGAAACACTGGTATAATCAATACCCTGGTTCAAGGGAATGCCATAGTATGTGATGTGATTTTTATGTCTCGGGATATATGTTGCGTTTTTATGCTTGTGTTTTATTGTATGGCTGCATGGATGCCACATGTCAGCCTATTTTATATGTTGTTATCCACCCCGAGCCTGCAGGGAGGAGCGGAATACAAGATGGAACAATAAATAAATAAATAAATAAATAAATTTATATACTTTGCAAGAGAACATAACCTGTACCTTCTCGTCTGGGAAGCCAAAAGTTCCTTGGCATCTGTTAGCTATAGGAAGCATTGTGTCCGTATAATTTATTTCTACGGGTGACTGTGCAATGCCCAGAATCTTATCCTTCTCTACTCTTTTTTGTCTTCAAAATAGCAGTAATTTTAGCCCTTCTCTTTCTGCTGTGAGAAAAACTAAAAAATAAATAAAGATTTTTGAATGCTATTTATAATTCGGGACTCAGTCTGTGCAAAATTCACATGTGATTGTTTTAAGATGAAAACCAAGCTTCCTGCACATGAAACGTATTTTTTTCCTGCATGTAAAGCAATATTTGAGCATAACAGGATTAAATTTTCAGAGGAAATATTGTTTTCTGCACAAAAAGTTGTGTAAATTCATAAACGTGTGTGCAGAAAACAATATTGTTCAGGAATGAACATTTCTGCATCGATTTACTATTTTCCACACAGAAAATACTGTTTCCTGCACACACACAATTTTGTGTGGAGAATGTGAACTCCTGAACTGTGAACATGGCAATCAATCCAAGATTCTTTTTGTCAGGGTTTCTTGAGACTTGAATAAAGTTTTAGAATCACTTTTAAGATTTCCCATACCCATACGGGAAGACGGAGATCCTGTGGCTGGGTCGTCCGGGCGATAGGGAAATCCAACTGCCGACCCTGGATGGTGAGGCCTTATGCCCGTCATCATCTGTAAAAAGCCTAGGTGTCCAGTTGGACCCTCTGCTGTCAATGGAGACCCAAATCTCCAGTGTCAGCAGAATCGCATTCTTCCATCTGCGACAGGCGAAGCGTCTGGCTCCCTATCTCTCACGGAATGATCTAGCCACGGTAATCCAAGCCACGATCATCACTAGATTAGACTACTGTAACGCTCTTTACATTGGCCTACCTTTGTCTGTGATCCGGAAACTTAAGCTTGTGCAGCATGCAGCAGCCCGGCTACTTGCCGTATAACTCCAACCCTGCATGATCTGCACTGGCTACCGATTGAACGCCGGATCACTTTCAAGGTGTTAGTTCTTACTCTCAAGGCCTTATATGGTCTGGGGCAGTGTTTCTCAACCAGTGTGCCGGGGCACACTAGTGTGCCGTGAGCGATCATCAGGTGTGCCGTGGGAAATTGGAACCTCCGGGGGGGGGGGGGGAGAGTCTAGTGTGTTGAAGTATAAAAACCCTAAGAAACCTACCTCGATAAAGGCACAAAATTACTAACACCCCCCTCCCCACCCATTGTCTACTTGGTTTCTCCCTCTCCATGCATTGGGAAGGCCCGCCTCCCTTTCCCCAAGTAGAGACCTCCTCTTGCCTCCTGGGGGTTTTGTGTGGGAGGTTTGGCCCAGTTCTATCATTGGTGGGGTTCAGAATGCTCTTTGATTGTAGGGGAACTATAAATCCCAGCAACTACAACTCTCAAATGTCAAGGTCTAATTCCCCTGAACTCCATCTGCGTTCATATTTGGGCATATTGAGTATTCATGCCAAGTTTGGTCCTGATCCAACATTGTTTGAGTCCACAGTGCTCTCTGGATATAGGTGAACTACAACTCCAAAACTCAAGGTCAATGCCCACCAAACTCTTACAGCATTTTCTCTTGGTTATGGGAGTTCTGTGTGGGAAGTTTGTGTCTTTCTGCCATTCCTGCCAGGATATCTATGTTGTTTTCATTGAAACAGGCCCAGGTTTCACACTAAGTGTATAAATACATTTAAAAACATATTAACTATACGTATGACTGTGTTAGAGTGTCATTTTGTGTCATTTTGGTTGGTGGTGTGCTCCAGGATTTTGCAAATGTAAAAAGTGTGCCGCGGCTCAGAAAAGGTTGGGAAACACTGGTCTGGGGCCAGTGTACTTACGGGATCGGCTGGTTCCATACAACCCCCCGAGATCACTACGTTCAGAAGACCTGAACCTTCTAGCTATTCCCTCTGTTAAGTCCTTCCACCTCACCTCAACTAGGCGGCGAGCTTTTACCATCATTGCTCCAACCTTGTGGGATACACTGCCCCCGGAGACCCGTGCTCTCTGTGATTTGAATGCATTTCGCAGGGCATGTAAGACATTTCTATTTAGACAGGCTTTCGACTGCCTGTAAAAATCCACTATGCCCTATTGTGTTTTATTGGATGTTATTTTTCATTGTCTTTTATGCATTGTGTTTTATCTTTTATGTTGTAAGCCGCCCCGAGCCTCTGGGAGTGGCGGTGTACAATTCTATTAAATATAAATATAAATATAAATATAAATATAAATATAAATATAAATATAAATATAAATATAAATATAAATATAAATATAAATATAAATATAAATATAAATATAAATATATAAATATAAATATATAAATATAAATATAAATAATATAAATATAAATATAAATATAAATATAAATCAAGAAGCTGTGCTACTAGACCCCTCTCTCTCACACACACACACACACAATCACTGACATAGCTATTATGGCAGAGAGTTGCTTCAGCGTAACACTGGATCTCAGCCATAGGATCTAGTTACTCTTTAAGAAAGTCAAGTTATGCATTTGATTAATTTTGTCACAGTCCAAGAAAGCTGATGGCTAATAATACGTGTTCGGCTCAAATAAAGAAGGCAAAGTGCAACTTTATTCTCACACGGCGTTATATTAGTGAAATGTAAAGATGTGCAACCAAATATGCACAGATGCAATGAACAACTGGAAGAATCAATGTGCAATGCAAATACACATCCATGTGTACTTCGATACATGCTCAATCTTCAACTTCAAGAAGGTTGCCTTTCTGTTTATAGACGCAGAAAAGGCCTTCGACCGGGTGAACTGGGATTTCTTAAAACTGCAATTAAAAGAGATGGACATAGGCTACCACTTCTACAACTCAATAGAGGCTATATACTCTAAACAACAAGCAAAGTTAGTAATCAATGGGGAGTACTCAGAAATGATAAAGATTTCCAAAGGCACTCGTCAGGGATGTCCCCTGTCACCCTTACTTTTCATCTTTTGTCTGGAACCCCTATTAGAGAATATCAGGAAGGACCCAGGACTTAGAGGTATATCACTAAAAAGAGAGTCTACAAAGATCAAAGCTTTCGCAGATGATCTGGTCTGCATAATAGAGGAGCCACTAGACAACATGGAAAAATGGTTAGATAAATTTGAGGACTTTGGATCAGCTATGGGCTTTAAAATAAACAAGGAAAAAACTAAAATATTATCAAAGAATATAGGAAGAAGAGAAAAAGAGGACCTAGAAAAGAGATACGGTATAAAAATAGCAGCCAAGATTAAATACCTAGGGATAACTATAACCATGAACAACACGGACCTAGTTAAAAATAATTATGATAGGACGTGGCTTGAATTAAAAGGGAAGTTAATTAAATGGAAATATCTTAACCTATCCCTTCTGGGAAGAATCTCTTTAATTAAGATGAACCTCTTGCCGAAAATGATTTTTCTTTTTCAAAACATTCCCATTCTATATAATAAAAAATATTTCCTAACTTGGAATAAGGAAATAAGAAAATTTATTTGGAAAGGGAAACCATCTAGAATAAATTGGATAAACATGATCGATAAAAAACAGAGGGGTGGATTCAATGTCCCGGATTTAAAAACCTACTACGAAGCATGCGCACTAGAATGGGTGATGGAGTGGGCAAAATTAGAGAACACATCAATACTCAACCTAGAAGGACACGATCTCAGGGTAGGCACTGCTACATGTGGTACGATAGAGCCAGTATAGAAAAAAACTTTAATAATCATTATTTAAGAAGAGCTCTGCTGAAGGTGTGGCACATATATAAAAGAAGATTATGTGAGAAAACTCCCCTTTGGATCTCCCCCCAAGAAGCCTTCTATAGGAGACAGCAAGATAAAAAAACATGGCTACCCTATAAGATGTTGTTAAAGCAATCCCCAGCAGGGCCGACCCTAAAAGACATGAGTGCACTGAAAGAGTTGGATAATTCAATGAACTGGCTCCAGTATTTTCAAATAAATGAGATCTTCAAAAAAAGACAAAGTACAGGGCTTCGGAGAAACTAATACAATCTGGGATAAGCTAGTAGATAAAAAGAATAAGAGGATTTCATCCCTATACAACATACTCTTAGAATGGCAGACGGAGGAGGAGAGAGTCAAATCATGCATGATTAAATGGGCCCAGGACATAGGGCACTCTATCCCTCTGAATCGCTGGGATAGAGTGTGGAATAAACATCTAAAATTGACTTATGCTTATGACCTAAGGGAGAACATAATGAAAATGACCCATAGATGGTACTTAACACCCACGAAAGTTTAATAAGAACGTTAGTAATATCTGCTGGAAATGCAAAAAAGGAATTGGGAGCCTATACCACATGTGGTGGAATTGCCACAAAGCAAGAGTGTTTTGGAAGGTGATCTTTAGGGAGATGAGAAAGATGTTAGAGATCGATTTTGAGTTTAAACCTGAATATATGCTCTTGGGTCTGATTGATTTTGATCTAGAGGATAACAAGGAAAAATTGTTTATATATTGTATAATAGCGGCGAGGATGACCTATGCAAAGAGGTGGAAGGCTGAAGATACTCCCGAGCGATGGGACTGGAAAATGAAAATCTTGGACATAGCAAATATGGATTCATTAACATCTGCACTAGCGGAAGACATCCACAGGAAAAAGACAGATTGGTCCCTCATCACCACTTATTTTAATAAATCTAAGACAAACTTATTGGTTGAACTTTAGAACATTGGTACATAAGTACTACCCCACGAGGACTATGTGGAGGAAGTTCGAAGATTAGAGTCTTTTTTTTCTTTTTTTCTCTGAATAATTATAAAACTAGCATTTATTTTTGGCCATTCGGCTTCTACCGACATGGTAGTTAATTCTTTGGGAGTTGAGTGAGTCGGAAGCACTCTGTGTACGTTTTGTTTTGTCTTGCCCTGTTATGTCTTGTGTGGGGGGGACGGGGGGACGGGAGGGGGAGGGGGCGGGAGGCTAATCGGTGTTTGTGTGGGGCAGCCTTGCACGGCTGTCTTTGTCTTCTTTGTTATCTTCACCTTATAACTCAATAAAAATTATTTTTAAAAAAATCTTCAACTGATCGTGCTATTTTCTGTTTGGACAAAAATGCCCAACTTTTCTGTCGATAACTTATTATTATCCAGTGAACTTGAACTTTGTAAGTCGCCCCGAGCCGTATGGGAGTGGCGACTAATAAGTTTAATAAATAAATAATAATAATTGAAAGAAAAAACAGGATATTAGTTATAAGTCTATGGGGATTTTTTTAAAATATATATATTATTATTATTATTATTATCCAACCTTCATGTAAATAACTGAGCTAGATGAAATCCATTGTTTCTGGACTCTTCTCTGACTTATCTTTCTGAAAGTCAATGTAGTGAAGAGCCTGGAGTGCGAGGCTTCCAGGAACGAGCATCACAATGGCATGAATCACGGTAGCAGAGGCCGTATATCAAATAGCAGAGAGGAAAATGTGGAGATAATGGAATGCATCTTTGGAGGAGCTGCTGATTTATTGAGAGGAGTCCAAATCGAAGAATCTGGCAAAGCTGAAATTTTCAGGGTGAAAGTGGTCAATAAAATAGACCAGAGGAAGGAACGCCAGGCAGTGCTCTTGGAAAATAAAAGTGTTCTTAATAAAAAGTATTCACCTTGCTGTGGTCCGCTATACCCAGTGGGCTTTCCCCCAGGTCTTTGGGCACCACCCTTGAAAAGTGGCACCTCTTAGACCATCGGGGTTGTGCCCTGTGGATTTTGCTGTCTCCCCGATCTCAGTCAGCTGGGGAAAGGGAGCCACACGCTCTACCCAACCACCATGCTCGGCTGGCACCTTGGGAGCTCTCAAGATGCCTGTCCAGCAGCCATGCCATCCACACCGGAAGTTCAGCATTAAATAATATTAAAACCAACAAAATAATTTATTTATTTATTTACTTTATTTATATTCCGCTCTTCTCACCCTGAAGGGAACTCAGAGCGGATTACAGGTACACATACTTAGCAGACAGTCCCTGCCATTTCTACATACACACATATAGACGAACAGAGGCAAACTCTGGCCACCAGGGGGAGCTGGCGCACTCCTCATCTCTTTATTTATATTCCGCTCTTCTCACCCCGAAGAGGACTCAGAGCGGATTACAGGTACACATACTTAGCAGACAATCCCTGCCGTTTCCACATACACACATATAGACGAACAGAGGCAAACTCTGGCCACCAGGGGGAGCTGGCGCACTCCTAATCTCTTTACTTATATTCCGCTCTTCTCACCCCGAAGAGGACTCAGAGCAGATTACAGGTACACATACTTAGCAGACAATCCCTGCCATTTCCACATACACACATATAGACGAACAGAGGCAAACTCTGGCCACCAGGGGGAGCTGGCGCACTCCTCATCTCTCAGCGTCCCTTGTTGTTCCTTCCGCATTCTTAGTGTTCCTGGAGTTCTTTAATGGCCTCATAATTCAGTCAAAATTTGCCTCCCCACTTAATGTGGTACCTTTATCTCCTACTTGACAGATGCAACAGTCTTCCAGGCTTCAAAGGTCGACAGCAGGCTACACTTAAGGTCAAGCACCCACCTCGACCCGGGCAGGCCTCGAACTCATGACCTACTGGTCAGAGAGATCTTATGCAGCTGACACTTAGCCAGCTGCGCCACATTCCCAGTGTCAAGACACAGATTGACAGATAGAGTTAACCCCTGAGGATGCCTGCCATAGATGCAGGCGAAAAATCAGGAAAGCATGCTTCTAGAACATGGTTATTCAGCCGAAATACCTACAACAACCCAAGCGCTTGTTTGGGCTTGAAGTGTACAAAATACCAACCTTCAATTGAAAATTTAGCCAATGATATTCAGCAACAAAAAAGTCACTAATAGGCAGGTTAATTAAAGAATCCCCTCCCCCACACACACACACACACTTATTTTAGTTCACGGCACCCCACACGCGTTAAATTATATCAAGACCAATAAAAGAAACCAACTGATGGATGAACAAAGAAGTTACTAAGAAGTTAAGTTAAATAATTAGTTTTTGTTTTATTAAATACAGTTATGCACTACAATTGTAAAAAGCGTGTGATATAGTCCTTCCTAAGAATCTTCGTTCGCGAAGTAATGCCGAGAGACACTACAATTATACATTTTTTGTTATTTAAACTATAAATAAAAGGATTTAGAATGGTTAGAAGAAGAAAGTGAAGACATAGATATGAAAGTAGAATATATTTTCTTTATAGGGAAAATTAGAAGCCTAGAGAAGAAATGGTATAACAAAATAGGGAACCCTTTTTTTTTTAAAAAAAATTGGAAATATGGTCTAAGTATTAAGAACAATTAATACCGCCGATCTCCCCATTAACGCCCGTGTTGATTGCAAATAATTTCCCCACAAACCTTTAGAAGGAGTTGGAAAGTGTGGTGTTCCAGCCTAGTCAGCCCAGTGGTCAGAGTCAGGCACCGGGGGTTCCCCCTCATCAGGGTCAGGTCCCAGCTGATCAGGGTCAGCTTGGAGATGATGAATGGCCAGATGGGTATGGGTCTCTAAAAGAGAGTTTGCAATGGGATGATGAATGGCTGGAGGGATATAGGACTGCAGGTGAGTTTACTGAGGATTCCACGGAAGAGGATTCTGCATCAGACTATGAGAGTCCTGGCGGCCTTGGTTCCCAAGAGAGAGTTTCCACTCCCTTCCCAGAGGAGCATTCCGGAGAAAGGGAGTTTCCTGCTTCTCACTCTGATAGTGATGCACTTGGGCCTGCTAACGAGTTGGAATTTGACCGAAGGGCTAGTATCAGGGATTCTAGGAAAACATGGAGCTTGAGGAAGAGGGTGCGATGGGCACATCGAGACTAGTCCTCCTTATTAGTTTCTGACCAGGGGATTCTGGTCAGACCTGAAGCTACGTTCAGCTTGATCAAGTCTCACGTTCCAGTCTCCAAGCTCAAGCCGACCACCAGAGCGGTTTGGACTCAAGTTCATGTTGATCGCCGTTGCGGTTTGCCTCAAGTATCACGTTTGACCGCCGGAGCGGTTTGCCTTGTTTTGGAACTTTGCTTTTAGCCGCTTGGGCTTGCAGCTACAGAACTTTATTGGACTATTTTTGATTGCTTTATTCTTACTTCTTTGGACTATATTTTATCATTTATTCTAAATAAAAGAACATTTATTGCATCTGCCTGGTGTGTGATCTAGGGGGGCTGTCCGAGTTCTGAGGTGCAACAGAAAGAGAATTCAAGGAAAAAGGAATAACGGAATTAAAAGATTGGGAATCAACGATGAAAAATATAGATGAGATAAAGGTCCAGCTCTCAGGAGGGAATATTGGAGGGTATAAAGTTCTACAACTTGAAGATGGTTAAGGGGAATAAGAAGGAAATATAAAAGAGATAGAGAACTTACCAAATTTGAAGAAGGGGAGTAAAGAAGGAAAGAACAAAAGGTATAACAAGTGATATCTAGAAAATGCTGTTGGAGGGAGCCCAGGAGCAGGACCCCCTCAAAGGAATGTGGGAGTCAGGTTGTAATAAAGTAACACACCCTCAAAACTGGAAAGGAATGTGGAACATGCGTATATTAAAAAATATGTCAATAAGAATAAAAGGGAATTATTACAAAGTGGTGTGGAGATGGTATCTGTTGTACCTCAGATCACGGCAGCCCCCCCCCCCCCCTAGATCACACACACCAGGCAGATGCAATAAATGTACTTTTATTTAGAAGAGATAATAGTCCAAAGGTATAAAGATGTAAAGGCAATCAAAATAAATCCAAAGATAGTCCAAAGAGTTCACAAGCTGACAAGCCGAACTGGCTTAAGTCCCATGGAAAGCAACGAGAGTAAACAAGGCAAACCACTCCGGCGGTCACAGGAACTTGGAATCTTGAGCATGAAAATTGTCTAAGCTGAACGTAGCTTCAGGTCTGACTAGAAAGGCTTGAGCACAAGCTAATAAAGGGAACTACCTCCTGGCTGCCCAGCGCACCCCCTTCTACCAATCACTCCGGTAGGATCTAATGCTGGCCCTCCTGTCAAATTCCGGCTCGTTAGCATCCCCAGATGTTTCACTATCAAGCTGGGAAACTCAAATCCTCCCTTTCCTGGGAATGCTCGCCTGGCAAGGGAGTGCAGAAGTTCTCGTGTGTCGCCCCCTTGGGCCTTGGGACCTGACCTCCCTGGATAGTGTCTCCAAATAGCAGCCAAAGTCAGGATTCAGCAGGGAAGTGTGATCCGTGGCAACAGGATCACAATCGGAGGAAAACGGGAACACAAGCCGGATGCAAGGAAAGTCTTTCGGAGGAATCCCAGCCGGAGCAATAAGGCTGGGTTGGTTTGAAGGCAAAGAGTTCTTTAGGCAGCAAAGTCTTTCAGGGTCTCGACGATGAACGGGAACAAGGCACAACGCTGGATCAAGTCAGCCCGGTGTAGGCTGGCTGGCACAAGCTTGGCTGGGAAGCCCAATGAGGCCTCTTCCCCTTAGCGTCTCCTTATTGCAGCGTTGGTACGAGATACTGGCAATGGGGCATCTCTTGGCAATTATAGTATTCCCTGGCTTTGATGTAGTTGCGTCGAGTGTCACAGCACCGTGATTAATGGTTGTCTATATGTTATGTTACCTCAGTCTTTCTGGTATGCACAGCTCGTTAGTGGCTACCATCTGGACAGAAGGGAGGCGATCTCTCGGCTCCTTCGGAGCGCCTCGCTATCAGGGAGGCTAGATGGACTAACCTTGAGCTGCCTATGTTATGCATTCATCCCTTGCTTCTCACGGGAAGGAACGGGAGGCCCAGGGCAAGGTTTGAGAGTAAAGCAAGCTGGCTTGGACAGCACCTTATTGCTGCTTGGCTAAAGTCTTGCTCAAGCAAAAGTGATGCCTGAGGCCCTTGAGGTGTGACATCGTGGGACTCAAGGTCGCTGGGCCTCTCACGGTCGAATTCAGAACTAAATTCCATGGAGTCATCATTATCCTCATCTGCAGTCACATACCCAAGTAGCCATCCATCATCCCATGCTAAGTCTTCCTCTGCAGACCCGTATCCATCAGGCCACCCATCATCCCCGATCTGACCCGGATCAGCTGGGATCCCCGGTGCCTGTCTATGGCCACTAGGCTGGAACACCACAGTATCTCACACCAATTAGACTAAATCAAATCGACAAGAAACATTCTAAGCAAGCAGTGCTGGAGGGATAGTCAAGAATCTGGCACATAGATACACATGTGGTGGTCTTGTAAATATGTTCAAAAAAAATAAGGGAAATGTATTTCAAGAAATAAGAAGAATCACCCAAACAGAGATCACAGGAACACCGGAGATAGCACTGCGCTCATTTATTGATAATGTTAATATACCAAAAGAACTAAAAGAATTAATTGCCAACCTGGTAACAGCAGCAAGATTGTTAATAGCTAAGAAATGGAAAGAAGGAGGGGAGTGTCAACGGGAAGGAAGAGTGGTATCGGGAGATCCGGGACATCGCCATAAATGATAAACTGAGGATTATTAAAATAAGATGATTTTGGGAAGATTTGGGGGAAATTGATAGAATAAGTATATATAGAAGGTAAAGGGACCAAACCTGGAATAGTAACAACTGATTTTTGGAAATAAGTATTATAATTGGCTGTCCGAGGTGAAGGGTCATCACTGAGTGATAGGACAATATGTAATGAAGCTGAAGGATGAAATACTATAGGCCAGGGCTGCCCAGGAAGTCGATCGTGATCGACCAGTCAATCCCGGGACGGAAGGAGGTCGATCCCAGCTGGATGGGGCGTTTCTCAGAGGGGGGAGGAGCCAGGCCACATCAAGCCCCGCCCCCTCCCCAGCTTCGGCACTCCCAGCAGCTTCTCCAGGTTTGAGGATGGCAGTGCCAAGCCAGTGGTGGCATAGCTAGCACAAGGCTGGCTTGGCACTGCCATCCTCAAGCCTGGAGAAGCTGATGGTAGGGCTGAAGCTGGGGAGGGGCAGCCCCCTCTGGCTTCAGCCAGCAGCTTCTCCAGCCTTGAGGATGGCAATGCCAAGCCAGTGGTGACATAGCTAGCACAAGGCTGACTTGGCACTGCCATCCCCAAGCCTGGAGAAGCTGATGGTAGGGCTGAAGCTGGGGAGGGGGCAGGGCTTGGCGTGGCCTGGCTCCGCCCCCTCTGGCTTCAGCTCTACCAGCAGCTTCTCCAGGCTTGAGGATGGCAATGCCAAGCCAGTGGTGGCATAGCTAGCACAAGGCTGGCTTGGCACTGCCATCCTCAAGGCTGGAGAAGCTGCTGGTAGAGCTGAAGCCAGAGGGGGTGGAGCCAGGCCACGCCAAGCCCCGCCCCCTCCCCTCTCCAGCCTTGAGGAGGTAGGTAGAGCTTTCTGACTTGGTTTTATTATCAGTAGCTCGCGTGCTGAAAAAGTGTGGGCACCCCTGCTATAGGCATTAAGACATACATGTTCTGTACAAGTTATTGAGGGGAAGTGTTAAGTATGACAGTGTTTAAATACTGAATATATTAAAACTATAATATAATAAAAGCTTCAGATTGAAAAAAAACCCCTATAAATATCGTGAAATTATGTGGGTTTTTTTCTTGAAGTGACACCCCCACCTGAGTTATGCTCGGTTTTTTTGGCGAATTTTGACACGCCAAGCTCAAAAGGTTGCCCATCATTGAACTAGATACATGTATACTGTAGTGTTGGCATACATGAAGCCAGCTTTTTGCAACCCAAGGAGACGGCAGACTATACACCAATAGTTCGATATGGGGAGAAAGTTCTGCATATCTAACAGTCAAATCAGGAATAAATAAAAAAGTCAGCTTTTGTTATGGAGTCCTCGATAATCTTTCTAACTTTGTCTCAAGACAGTCGGGAGCTGCCGGGATCTTCTGCCTTGGAATTTAATTTGCAATCAAGTTGCTAAGCAGCAGTAAATATATTGTTGTCCTTCCTTTTGTGCCGAGCAGGAGCCACTGGCTCCGAAATCGCAGCAGCGAGGTGGGAATGAAGCATGAAATGAAAAATCTTTGTCCACTGCACAGAGAGAATGCAGGCGGCGCCCGGTCATTTATTATCTCCCGGGATGTGCTGTGAGCTGGACACAGAGACGGCTTCATACTTTGAAATCTTTTTCCTTCCAATCATTCTCTGTATTCTCCCTCCTGCTGCGGCACAACAGCCTCTTCCACATCTGTTCTGAAGCAGGATGGAGTTGACCCTCCCAAGGCCTGTAGGATGTGGGAGATTCTCCTTGGCACCGTTTCCTAAGGTTGAGAGCCACAGGAAAAGAAAAGCAGCCCCTCGAGATCCATAATTGCGGCTCTCGGGACAAGTCTTGGTATTCAACACATAGAATAAATTGCCTCGGGCTGCAATAATATATTAGAAAGACTATAGAGATGTGTCGAAGCATGTGAGTCCTTACATGATTCAGTAAATGCAAATCTATCTATCTATCTATTTATCTACCTATGTATGTATATAATAAAAGTCAGTGTTTGCGGAGGTGCGGAGGGCGAGGGGTGCGGAGGAATATGTGCCAGCGTTTCGATTGGTTGCCACAATGGGAATATTTGCATAAAAGACTCTGATTGGCCAGCCTCAGAATTCCAACACTCTAAAGCACCAGACAGAGGGCATTGGTTGTCACTGAGACACTATTTGCATGAAGGACCCTGATTGGCCAGCAAAACAGAATGCAACTGAATGCTCGAGTTAGCCAAATGACAGGTTTTTTTCCATTGGAAATGGAATGCTCATTTTCTGGGAGGTGTGGAGGTGCCAAGGAATATGTGACAGCATTTCGATAGGTTGCCACTATGGGATTATTTGCATAAAGGGCTCTGATTGGCCAGCCTCAGTACTCCAACATTCTATGGCCCCAGACAGAGGAGATTGGTTGCCACTAAAATGATATTTGCATAAAGGACTCCGATTGGCCAGCCACATTCCAACATTCTAAGGTGACTCAGAGAGAAAAGGAAAGGCCTCAGGCAGTCAGACACTGCGGCCTACAGCAGTGACGGATCAGGACCAAACTTGGCACACAGGGGCCCAATGGCCCACTTCACAACATGACCCTCACCCAATGATCAATACAGACCAAAATTCGCACACAGAGCCCCCTTGACCCACTCTACGCCCTGGTGCTGTTTAAGGAGGATGGACCACAGATGATGGGACTTGAAATACCTTCACTCACCTTCCGAGACCGCTGCAACCCTCATCCAAAGAATGATCAAGACCAAATGTGACACACAGGGCCCCCTTGACCCACTCTACACCCTGGTGCTGTTTGGAGGGGGGTGGACCACGGCCAATGGGACTTGCAGTACCTTCACTAAGTTCCTGAGACCACTGCAAGCCACATAAACATCTAATAGGAAGGAGATAATGCCTTCCTCAAATAACCCGGGCACCGCCGGGTCCCCAAACTAGTAAAGAAATAATAGTTGGTGTGAGGTGGCAAGTTTTTTTAATTTTGAAAGTGACGTGAGTTTCACAGAGATTTTGTGCATTTTGAGACTTGTTTTGTGCATTTGTACAAAAGGCTTTGGAGAACTGCGATAACCGTTCCTTTCTTGTACTAAAAGGAGCAGCACAGAGTGGGTTGCGTGTGTCTCTTAGTGATGAATCTGTCCGGCCTTCCATGCCTGTTTTGTGCTTACGAGGAAATAACACTAGTGCTGAATCCTGAATTACTCTCCCAGGCATAGCTTCCTCCCCATTCTGCATTCCCCAAATCTACTTACCTACTTGTGGAGCATCATGCACACGTATATATTTAATAGACATGACAAAGGCAGGAGCTGACTGCATTTCAATAGCCAGACGCAAGGAAACAACATCTCCTCCAAGACCACTGTGTCCACAAAGTATATCAAAAGACAACTGAAGTTGAGATTCCTGGAGATTTATTTATTATTTATTTATTTACAGCATTTCTACACCCCCCCCCCCTCAACCCCCCCCCCCTTGGGGGGGGACGACACACGACACAGAGCGGCTAACACAGGCAACAATTCAATGCCACAATATCAATAAACCACGATATAAACTCATAAATACATAGTAGATTAAAAACAGTAACATTAATTATATAATCACAAAATCACATGGCCGTTTCCAGTTATCATAACAGTCATATGGTCCAGATTCAATGCCCACACTGATGCCGAAAGCCTGGTTCCATAAACAATGTTTTTAGTTTTTTCCTAAAGGAAAGAAGGGAGGACGCTGATCTAATCTCGCTGGGGAGCAAATTCCACCAATGGGGGTCACCACCGAGAAGGCCCTGTCCCTCGTCCCCACCAGAGAATTGCATACCTATCTAAGAAGGGCCTTAGAATGGGGATCGTCTTACTGATCCTGCATGCCACTCTTTCCTTCCCTGATATCTTCAGGGAAGATGTAATTTCCTCTTTAAACGTATTATTATTATTATGATTGCCCTGGTGAGGCCATGTGGTCAATTCTCCATTTTGGCCTCTCCCTTTTGTTCTCCTAGAGCAGGGCTGTCCAACTGGTGGCCCGGGGGCCACAAACGGCCCCCCGGCCCCTCCCCTGTGCCCCCTGAGCTTTTTAATAAAAATAAAAATAAATTAAATAATAATATTTTTAAAAATTACCCACGGGTTCCGGAGCAAGTATCGCGAGACTACGGAAGCCACACGGGATTTCGCTCTCAACGCGAGATCACGCCTGTGTTGAGAGCGAAATCCCGTGTGGCTTCCGTAGTCTCGCGATCCTCCTCTTGCCAAAATCTCGGCTACTTAATCCCTGTGGCCCATGCAGACGCTATTTGGCCCTTCTCGGCTGCTGCCTCGGTCGGTCGTCGCCTCTGCTCGTGGTCCGGCTACTCCTGGATCCTGCGCGTTTGGGAAGGTAGGCTAACCTTTATGTTATTATTATGTAATTGTGTATGGGTGCCCCTTATGAATTCCCACCCTGCATTTCCCTTAGTAAAAGATTATATTTGATTGTATGGATGCCTCTTATGAATTGTAAGTAAATTGGAGCTGGGGGAGGGGTGGGGGCGGAGCTGGGGGCAGACCCTTTGGCCCCCCAGGCCATCAGTGACTGGAATTCAGGCCCCTGGGCCGGTAGAAGTTGGACAGCCCTGTCCTAGAGTGAGGATACATCTTGCTGTTCCCCAGGCAAGATGTAGACTCGTGGCTATCTTGTGATTTTTCCTTTTCTTTAGGAGATAGCTCAGTGAAGCTCCAAGAACCTTGTCTATCCAGAATGGATTTCTTTGACTTCAATAAACATATTATTTTTAGAATCTATGAAGTTGTGGATTTGCAATCCTTTTCTATCCTGCCGAATGGAAACAAATCCTTGCTCTCTGCTCATAAGCTTCTGCTGGCAATGAATTGTGCTTCTAGCACTCTGCTATATTTTGTGGAATTACCCCCGTGGGGGTTATTTTGGAGCCTAACAGTTCTTGATTCCAAACAGGTAGAAGTAGTGAGTCATATATATTCTCATGTATATTCTCATAAGACTCGTGCGCCAGCTGCGCCCGTACCTTGGGAAGTCTGATCTGGCTACGGTCATCCACGCTCTGGTCACATCCCGAATAGACTACTGCAATGCACTCTACATGGGGCTGCCTTTGAAGACAGTTCGGAAATTGCAATTAGTCCAGCGGGCGGCAGCCAGATTGCTAACGGGAGCTACATACAGGGAGCACCCCCCCCCCTGCTGTGTCAGCTCCACTGGCTGCCTGTCCAATTCCGGGCTCAATTCAAAGTGCTGGTTTTGACCTTTAAAGCTCTATACGGTTCTGGCCCAGCTTACTTGTCCGAACGCATCAGCCCTACGTCCCACCTCGCAATCTAAGATCATCCGGGGAGGCCCTGCTCTCGCTCCCGCCTACGTCTCAGATGAGGCTGGTGGGGACGAGGGACAGGGCCTTCTCGGTGGTGGCTCCCCGCCTGTGGAACGCGCTTCCTATGGATGTACGATCCACCACATCCCTCCTGGCCTTCAGGAAAAAAGTAAAATCCTGGCTGTGGGACCAGGCATTCGTACACCAGCACAAGGCAGCATTTTAGATTGGTTTTTAATGGAAGTGGGTGATTATGGCCAATGTTTGTATGGACTGAACATTGTTTTAATCCAGAGTGAATGTGTATGGTGCTAATGTAGTTGTGTTTTAATGTATTTTTAATGTATTTTAATTGTTGAAGGGTTTTGGGGTTTATGCTGTTGTGATGTGGGCATCGAATTGTGCCGTACTGTAAGCCGCTCTGAGTCCCCCCTCCCTCGGGGGTTGAGAAGAGCGGGGTAAAATCCCGAAATAAAATATAAAAATAAAGAACTCAATCAGGTTCTCAGTTTAACAGTGTCTCCAGAACTAGGATGCTGAAGTGCCTCCAGTTACAGTAAGAGCTCACCATGCTGAGAAATTAACAATATCCACTAGGTCAATGTTTCCCAACCAGTGTGCCGTGGCAGACTAGTGTGCCGTGAGCTATCGTCAGGTGTGCCGTGGGAAATTGGGACCTCCAATCCCCTTCTGCTGAACACTTTTTCTTCTCCACTCGGGCTCCCTTCCTCCCAGCCTCGCTCTGCTCGCTTTGCCTTGCTTCGCTCTGGGGCGAGTCTGCGCAGTAGCGCCCGCATGAGTCACGTCTCCCTCCCCCCCTGAACACACTCACGCTGCCCCCTCGGTTCAAAATGGCAGCAGAAGCAGCAGTGGAGAAGAAAAAGTAAGTGTTGGACAGGAGGGAGAAGAAAGGGCACGAAGGGGAAGGGGGAGGAAGAGGTCTCTGTCGAAAGCTGGCATGGGCAAACCTGGACCTTCCAGGTGTTTTGGACTCCAACTCCCACCATTCCTAGCAGCCTCGGGCCCTTTTCCTCCCCCCCCCCTCAGCCACTTAAGCAGGAAAGGACCTCAGGCTGTTAGGAATGGTGGGAGTTGGAGTCCAAAGCACCCAGAGGGCCCAAGTTTTCCCATGCCTACTGTCCTCTAAGCCAGTGTTTCCCAACCAGTGTGCCGTGACACACTAGTGTGCCGTGAGCGATCCTCAGGTGTGCCGTGGGAAATTGGCACCTCCGATCCCCTTTCTTCCCCCTCCTGCCGAACACTTTTCCTTCTCCACTCGGGCTCCCTTCTTCCCAGCCTCGCTCTGCTCGCTTTGCCTCGCTTTGCTCTGGAGCGAGTCTGCGCTTACGCTGCCCCCTCGGATCAAAATGGCGGCAGAAGCAGCCGTGTAGAAGAAAAAGTGTTCGGTAGGAGGGGAAGGAAGGGCGCGAAGGGGGAGGGGGAGGAAGAGGTCTCTGTCGAAAGCTGGCATGGGCAAGCTTGGACCTTCCAGGTGTTTTGGACTCCAACTCCTACCATTCCTAGCAGCCTCAGGCCCTTTTCCTTTCCCCCCTCAGCCACTCAAGCAGGAAAGGGCCTCAGGCTGTGAGGAATGGTGGGAGTTGAAGTCCAAAGCACCCAGAGGGCCCAAGTTTTCCCATGCCTGTTTTAGGGACTTTAAAGTGGTGAGCCTCCTTCCAACATTGTGAAAACAAACAACAACATAACATAACATTGTTTGAGTCCACAGTGCTGTAGGTGTAGGTGAACGACAACTTCCAAACTCAAGGTTACAGTTTCTGGGATTTATAGTTAACACACAATCAAAGAGCATCCTGAACTCTTGCAACAATGGAATTGAACCAAACTTGGCATATTGAACTCTCATTACCAACAGAAAGTACTGAAAGGGTTTGCTTGGGAATTGACCTTGAGTTTGGAAGTTGTAGTTCACCTACACCCAGAGAGCGCTGTGGACTCAAAGAATGTTATGTTATGTTGTTGTTTGTTTTCTATCCAGAATCACAATGTTGGAAGGAGGCTCACCACTTTAAGGTGGGAGTTGGAGTCCAAAACACCTGGGAGGCCCAAGTTTGCCCGTGCCAGCTTTCGACAGAGACCTCTTCCTCCCCCTCCCCCTTTGCGCCCTTTCTTCCCCCTCTTGCCGGACACTTACTTTTTCTTCTACACTGCCACTTCTGCCGCCATTTTGATCCGAGGGGAGGGGAGAGGGAGGAAGGCGTGACTCGTGCGGGCGCTACTGCGCAGACTCGCCCCAGAGCAAAGCGCTCACGGCACACTAGTGCGCCACGGCACACTGGTTGGGAAACACTGGTCTATGCCATCAAGAGGATGCTAGCCCTTTTTCAATAGGACTAAAGAATTATCACCCAATGAAAGATGGCGTAGGCTCAAAATCCGAGTATCAATTTGATATTAAAATGCTTTCTTTCTCATTAGCATTCCTTTTCTTAATTAATTAATTAATCTTTTTGGATTAATTAATCTGCATTATCTACCTAATCAGAGTACTTAATGTACAACTGATTTTTTTTTCTTTAATGAAAGCCTTTTCTGTTCACCCCGGCGAGGTTTTGACATGCTCACAAGCAGACTGTTGCCCGGTGAGGAAGAGAGAAACCGCGAAGGCCGACACCATCCCTTCTTCAGAGCCAAGCATTTCCACAGCAGATGTGCTAAAAAAAGAGTCCCTATTTCAATTTCTTCTTTTTTTGGTGAAAGGGATGCTTCCTTCATCACCTTTGGAGATGTGTTTAAAGAACATGTTGTATGCGCTAACTGACCTGCCAAGGGGCAAGAGCACAGATGAGAAAACAGCACAATAATGAATGCCTCAGCGTAGTGAAGTGCCATCACACCAGCTTGGGAGAGGTAGAGGAGGTATGTCTCTCTCTGTGCGTGCGCGTGTAAGAAATGGTCGCAGCTGACAGATTTGAGGACACAGAGAAATGCTATGGGAAAATAGACAAAAAGAACAGAGATTTGTTGGTTGACGGGAAAGCTCTACAACATTAAGTTTCTGTGGACTCAATATAGGGTAGGTAATAGGCATGGTTTAGAACCCAAAAATAGGAAATCGAAAATCTAATGGGGGGTTGATTAGTAATAGGAAGACTTACAAAAAAATTCCAAAAATTTTGTTAGTAGTTCGTATGCCAGCGCATGCAAAGATTCAGATGGTTTTGGCCTACAACTCCCAGAAATCCTAACAGCTGGTAAATTGGCTGGGATTTCTGGGAGTTGTAGGCCAAAACTTGAATAAATCACACTGAATTCTAGATGGGACTCTCCAAATAGGAAGGAGGGAGGGAGGGAGGGAGGGGTATTCTATTCTTGGAAGCAGCAAAAAAAGGAGGAGGAGCCCCCCTCGCTCCTCGCTGCCTCTCTCACCCCGATCCCGAGGAGCGAGGCCCCAAGTTTGCCCAGGCTGGTCATATACCTACATTCCATGCACATGAAATAATAATACAGCAGTAATAACAATGGGTATAAGAAGAGGTAAAATTCAAACCGAAGTATTCTGACTGGTCCCTGCCTCATGCGGTGCAAACGGGCTCTTCTCTGAGCCGGGAAAAGCCAGCGTTTTCTGTAGGTGCACACACATACATATTCTTTGGGGGGATTTGATGCAGAATCTTCTCTATGAGCCCAGGATTCTGCAGCAAATTCCCCCAAGAATATGTATGTGTGTGCTCCCAAGCAGAAAACTCTGGCTTTCGGGCTAATTTCCCGGGCTAATAAGAGAAGAGCCCGTTTGCACCGCATGAGGAGAGACCAGTCAGAATACTTCGGTTTGAATTTTACCTCTTGTTATTGTTATTACTACTGTATTATTGCATGTGCATGGAATGTAGGTATATGACCAGTTGGATTACTTATAATATTAGGCACTTACAGCAGCATTCATTCTATTATACATTAGGTTGGTTTCTCACCCCAATACTCTTTGATGCTTTAGATCCTGGCAGGCAGGAGAGGCAGGGAAGCCTGGAAAAATGTAAACAGAGGTTTACTCAGTAAATCCACAAAGGAGGGCCCTTCATCCAAAGTGCCCTCCTTTGCAGATTTACTTCTGAGTAATCCTCTCTGTTTACATTTTTCCAGGCTTCCAGCCGAAAGAAGGAGCGAGTTTAGGGCTTGCCTTGCCATAATACTTATGGTGGTGAGAGAAGGAGGGTGCCCCCTTACGACCTAATAACGACACTTAAGAAAATCCTGGCCCACGAAGTTCTATAAAGAAAGTCCACTTCCTGGTTCGCGTTCCAGGTGCGGAAATACTCGAAAGTAGCATTTCTTACGAATTTCTTACGAAATGAATCATCTTCATAACTTTTTTCTCATGCCTAGTAGGTAATCTTGGTCTATGCCAGGGGTGGGCAACCTACGGCCCGCGGGCTGGATCCGGCCCGGCAGCCGATTCTATCCGGCCCAGGAGAAGGGCATCGGGGGCAGGGCCAAGAGGAAAGGGTGCCGCTGCCGCCATCCCATCGCGGGCTCTGTGGGGCCTGTGTTAGCAGACAGGCCGGAGGAGCAGCGGCTTTGGAGTGCCTGCCGTCCCTGGAGGCAATCTGGGCCTGCAGCGGGAGCATTCGGCAACCTGCGGGGGCTGATCACCGTGGCGACCCAGAAGACTTGATCGTCTTCCGAGTCACCAGGGCGATCAGCTGCCTCAGATCACCAACTGCTCACCCTGCAGGCCCGGATTGCCTCCAGGGATGGCAGGCACTCCATAGCAGGGCGATCAGCTGGGGAATGGCTGGGGGTGAGAGTGGACGGAGGCCTGCAGCCTCTGATCGCCTGCTGGTCTGCTCTGCTCTGCTCTGCTCTGCTGCGGCGGCGGATGAGTCCACTCTGCCATCCTCTGGGCTGGGTCCATTGGGCCATTCCATCTTGGGGTCCTTCCTCTCTTGAGGATGTCAGCCTCCATCTTGGTTCGCACCTTGTCTTCTTGAATTTTATTATTTTATTATAATTATAATTTTATAATAACATAATAATAATACAATTAATAATATAATATAATAATGTTATATTATATTATAATTTCAATATATTATCATGTCTATATATATACTATAATAATTATGATATCAATACTAATAATATATGAATAATTCTTGATATATTAATATGTTAATATTAATGATGTGTAATATATAGTAAATATAGTAAATAAATTTTACCCCTTCAACATATATACATATATATATATATATATATATATATATATATATAATTTGAAACTGAGCAAATTAAAATTGTATGGTAATCTGGGCAAAAAATATTGGCAGACAAATAAAACTACAGGAGTGGCAAACAATTTGGACAAAAAAATTTAAATATACATATGCAGATTTGAAAGAAAATTGGATGAAGATGTTCCACAGATGGCACATTTCTCCTCAAAAAATAGGAATAATGTATAAAAATAGCCAATCTCAGTGTTGGAAATGCCACTCAAATACAGGGAGTTACTACCACATGTGGTGGACCTGTAAAGTAGCAACATCTTACTGGAAAAACATACATAAAGAAATCCAAATAATATTACAAAGAAAATTCTCAACGACACCTGACTATTACTTACTGGGCTTAGGAGATAAGGAGCTAAAGATGGATAGTAACGAAGGTAAATTGTTTTGCTTTATGACAACAGCTGCACGTATGGTTTATGCCAGATATTGGAAAGCCGACCATATTCCAAATAATGAACAATGGCTAGCAAAACTTTATGATATAAAGAACACGGACAGACTGACATTTCTCCTGAGTAAGAACACAGGAAACCCGAGAAAACAAACGGAATGGAGTTTACTAGAGGAATACAGCAAAAAACATGACTCTATAATCTAATTGCCAATAGCACCGTAAGAA
Organism: Anolis apletophallus; assembly: GCA_030556195.1. Lineage (NCBI taxonomy): Eukaryota > Metazoa > Chordata > Lepidosauria > Squamata > Anolidae > Anolis > Anolis apletophallus. The sequence continues at coordinate 48,934,500 of JARBWK010000013.1, forward strand.
AAAGCTGAGGAGCTAGAAAGCTGGAGATTCTATAATGACCGGCCTTGAAGGAGGACTCCGCCATGTGCTGGACTCTGAGGGGATGCGGGGGAGTTGGTGGATTATTCAAGTATTCTGGACAAGTCACAATCTCCCGTGAAGAAGAATGCTCGGAAGTCCAACCTTTTGTTTGTCTTGTTTAGCAGGCCACCTGCAGTTTTTGGTTTGTTTTTCTTGTTGCTTTGCGGGATCAGGTGGAGCCCCCTGCCGTTCTGCCTTTTGCCCAGGTCCTCCTTCGGCCCCCTGCCCGATGGAAGCGGAAGAGGCACCCACATCAAGATCTCACTTTGAAACTTTCAAAAGATGTAAGGTATTATCATCCAGATTACAAACTGTTTCCCATGTGGACATTCTGGAGCTCCTGCTTTAATCACAAACTTAATGAAAATATTTAATTAAAAAAAACATATATACATATATAAAAATATCAACCATATTTAAGACCTGTAATAAAGAAATATTATTAAATACCACAGGCGGGGTACACATTTCTGAAATAAACAAATAATTGCTGGATGCAGCACTTCTCTTAGCAACCTAATTCTCTATCATGTAAACGTCCCACAGTAACTAAATGGTGAGTCCACTTGATTTGGGTTTTGTAGTTCAGGCCTTGGAGTACCGGCTATGTATGTCCGGGTTTGCCTCCCTTAAATTATTATTATTATTATTATTATTATTATTATTATGTTCAAACTTACTATACCGCCACTCCCCGAGGGCTCGGAGCGGTTTACAGTTTGACATGAAATACATAGCTTATAGACAGAACAAACAACATCAAAAGAGGGGGGGTGACTACATCTAAGGGAAGGGAAGGGGAAGCCAGGCTCATGACCACATGGGTCAGAGTTGTCCAAGGTCAAAGCTATCCCGCTCGATCATCGAACGCGGGGAGCCTAGGAGAATCCCACAAGCCCAGTAGCGTTCTTAGGGTCTCAAGTTCCATGCGGTGACGATCACCACAGGCCTGTGACTCCGGTCTCCCCGTCATCGGGTTATCACGCCTCCTGGGTTGGGGATCCGCCAACCGAGAAGCCTGACGCCTGGGATTGGTGTTCCAGAAGGTCCTAGGACGGAACCCTCTGGGTGCCCCAGGCACGGGCAACGCAAGCCTCCCTCGCTCCCGAGGTCCAGAGGAGGGCTGTGGGGGTTGTATGGTTCCAGTGGTATTGAGGGTCGCCCCCGTAAGCCAGCAGCTGTGGGAAGAGGTGCTGCAGGGCAGAGCCGAGAGTTCCCCTGGCCCCGCCCCCTGCCCCGCCCTCGACCCCGCCTCTGCTTCATCTGAAGTGGCGCAGGATTCTTCTGCCATTTGTTGACCCTCCCGCCATGACCCGGGCCATGCTCCGCGGCAGCCGACGGCTGTCCATGGCCTCTAGGCACACCATCAGGGCACTGGGGGGGGGGAACCAGCCTCCAAACCTCCAGAAATCATTCACGCAGCAGTGGTATGGGTTTCTGTTTGTTCAAGTATCACTGTGGCATGAAGAATATTTGTCCTAGCTGTCAGCGAATGAGCACAAGTGGGACATTTCCAGCCTTAGCATGAAATTCAGTAAACTTTTGCAAAAAGCTTTCCCATTACAGCTTGGGTTCACACTATCCAAAAGGCTATAAATCCTTGTATGCGTTTCAAATTCTTTAAGGGAAGGTTTTCTCTTGGTCCCACCACCATCTCAAACATATCTGGTAGGACATGAAGAAGGGTCTTCTCAGGCCCCTTCCACACTGCCCCTATATTTATCTATCTATCTATCTATCTATCTATTTTTTTATATTATTTCGATTTTTGACCGCCACTCCCAGAGGCTCGGGGAGGTTCACACAACAAGACAGAATAAAACATTTCAAAACAAAGCAGAATAAAAATTATCGCATAGGAAAGAAATTTAAAAATTCCCGACATTAATCAAAAGCCTGCCTGAAGAGATGAGTCTTGCACGCTCTGCGAAAAGAGGTCACATCATGCAGAGCACGAGTCTCGGGTGGCAAGGAGTTCCACAACACCGGGGCAATGATTGAAAAGGCCCTTCGCCAGAACTGGGGCATGTCGTCATGGCTCTCTGATCGAAAGGATCTTAAGCTAGGGACGTCTAAGAGGTTCTGATCCTCTGACCTTAACAATCTCAGGGGATTATATGGGACTAGCTGTACCCGGCACGCGTTGCTGTGCCCTTTTTAGGAGATGCGAGAAAGTCCAATCATCCACGGTGTGCCCTCCTCTAAACTGCAGTTGGATGGAGTGGGGGCATGGGGGCATGGTGTGCCAATTTGGGTCTTTATTGGTCTTGGTTCTGGGCAACAGTGGTCTGTGGGGAATGATGGGTTTTGAAGTACTACAAATCCGTTTTCCATGGTGGTACTTCAAGTCCCATCATGCATGGTCGGGGCAGTGGTCTCTGTGTGCCAAGGTAGGTTACTGTAAATTCAGGCCATACACAATGTCCCATGAGCTGAGGCCTAGTTAGGAACAGCAAGTTAATGAACACTGTCAATTCAGGCCATACACAATGTCCAATGAGCTGAGGCCTAGTGAAGCCTTACTGTCAATTCAGAGTGTAAACAGCTTCCCAGTAAATGAGGGCTAGTTAGGGAAATCAAGTTAATGAAGCCTTACTGTCAATTTTGGGCGTGGTCTGTGATTTTTTGGGGTGTAAATTTTTGGTTGGAAGTGATTTGGGTGTTTGTGTTGGGGATTGGCTCAGGCCTTTTCCTTATTCTGTTTTGGCAGTTTATTATGGATCAGAATTTTCATGTTGGCTGGCCAGTGCAGCAGTTATGCAAATCCGCCCTTATTGGCAGCCAATCATGTTGTTCGGAATGTAGAGGCTGGGTGAGTCTTTGGCTGCCCCGGAGGATGCTGGTAAATGTAGTTTTATTTTTATTCATTGTTTTGGGGGCCTTTTAGGTTTGGGGGAAAGTTTCTTTGCTACAAAAGTACCTTGCTTGAGGCCTATTTCTGTTGGCAAGTATTGTGTTTCTGCATTGTATGGTTTCTTTGTTTGAGGTATACATCACATGACGTGAACCCATTTATATAATAGATTAGGCAATCCCTTAAGTACACTGGCCCCAGACCATGCAAGGCCTTGAAAGTAAGAACTAACACCTTGAAAGTAATCTGGAATTCAATTGGCAACCAGTGTAGATCCCAGAGTATAGGTGTTATACGACAACTCCCCTGAGAGAAGTCGGGCAGCAGCGTTCTGCACTAGTTTAAGCTTCCGGATCAGAGTCCAGGGCAGGCCAATGTAAAGAGCGTTACAGTAGTCAAGTCTTAAGATGACCGTGGCTTGGATTACCCTGGCCAGGTCGTTTCGGGACAGATAGGGAGCCAGACGCCTCGCCTGTCGAAGATGGAAAAACGCAGTTCTGCTGACACTCGAGACCTGAGCCTCTATTGACAGCAGAGGGTCCAAGAGGACTCCCAGGCTTTTTACTGCTGATGATGGGCATAAGGCCTCGCCATCCAGGGTCGGCAGTTTGATGTCCCTATCGCCCGGACGGCCCAGACACAGGACCTCCGTCTTCGCTGGATTCACCTTCACCTATGTCCCAGGATCTGATCTCAGATTATCTGTCATTGGAGACTCATATAAACCAGGTAAAGGAGATAATCTGGGATCAGATCCTGGGATATAAGGCAGGGTATAAGGGGCCTCGGTGTCTAGTACTTGCAGCTCAGGAAGGTTCGGTCGAACCCTTCTCTCCTTTCCTTTTACAGACTAGAAAAAGACTTGTATTCATTTAGGCCTTTATTAATATTCACATGGCAAAATTCCCTTAAGGGGGTCGCATTTTTATCGGTTTCTTATTTTTCTTTCTCTTTTATCATGTTTAGTTGTGAGCTATATTGAATTAACTTTGTGTTTTTTTAACCACACTATCATTTAATTGGTTTTCCCACTTTTGTATGCATGTTTTCTTCAAATTGTACCTTGTTTCCTTTAAGCCATTTGGTGGAATTCTGTGTAAAGATAAAAATTGGATATAAAATAAATAAATCAAAAATAGATAGATGAAGCTGAATGAAAAGTGTGTTTCAATTTGTTTTCTTTTTAATTATTGTCAACTGAAATTTCAATCTGACAGATATGCCATAGCAGAGCGCCAGATTTATGTTCCCAGTTCAACTGGGTTTCCTCTTGTCGACCACGTGTGGCTGGCTACAGTCTGAGCCTTCTATTCATTGAGAAAGAGATGCTTAGTCTTAGCTTAAAGGTAAAGGTTTTCCCCTGACATGAAGTCCAGTCGTGTCCGACTCTGGGGTGTGGTGCTCATCTCCATTTCTAAGCCGAAGAGCTGGCGTTATCTAGGTTCAGTGGTTTCCCAACTCTGGCGCACGCTACGTAGAGTTGTCCGTGGGAGAAGCATTCGGTGTCAAGGTCTATGCCACAGATTTGTAGTGTTTGTCCTTGAGTCTTGTTTATGGTGATGGCAAAAGCTAGTGTAGTGCAGTGTCTTTCTGTTCTGGCGTTTGTTCTTCCCTTTTTTGTGTGATGTATGTACCGTTGCGAGTGTGTCGTCTGATACTGTTCTTTTTAGGAGGCATGGCTTGTCTTTTGGGTCAGCTTATGCCTGTGTGGAAGGAAGGAATGGCATACAAATGGGTTGAGCAGTAGACGCAAGGTTGTCTTATGTGCGTATTGTGTTGTGTGTAGGTATTACTTTTTTGGTGAGTTAGTGGGTGTGTGGTGGCATTGTGGGTGGTAGTATGTTGTGGAATGCTTGTGTGGATGGGGTGTTTTGGGTGTTTGTGTGTGTTTGTAGAGTATCAGTGCAGTGTTGTGTTGTGTTGTGGTTGGAGTATAGGTGGAGTTGGTTTTTGTTTGTGGTGGTGGTAGGTGTTGTGTCCAAATCTCAACCTTGCACGGGGTCTCGTAAGGTTGGGGGGATGGGTTGTGATAGGAAGTTGTGTTGTGTGGGTAGGAATTGCTGGAATATTGTGCCTGGGACGTGTGTGTATTTGGAGGTGTGTGTGGTGGTGAGTAGTGAGTGCAGTCCTGGGTTTTGTGTTGGGGAAGCTGTCAGGTATTTGTGGGGTGTATTTTGTATGTGTTGTGGTGACATAATTGTCTTAGTCTGGCTGTGTGCTGGTTGTGATGTGGAGGGGGTGTTGCTTTTGCCAGTGGTGTTTGTTGTGTATTTTGTTTGGGGTGGGTTTTTGTGTTGCAGGATTTTTTTGTGGGTTTTGCAAGTTTGTGTTATTCTGGGGGTATGTGTTTGTCAGTGGTGCCTGTGTCCCTGGTGCCCTATTTGTCTCCCTCCTGGATCTTGGCCTTGACAGTTTAACCCTCAAACACCAACTGACTAAACTCAAATCACTCAGCATTCTAATCTAGCCTTGGCTGGCTTGGCCAATGGGTTTCGCTGGCGGCCGCAGAGGATGCTGGGAAATGTAGTTTTTTATCGTTGTTTTGGGGGCCTTCTAGGTTTTTGGGGGAAAGTTTCTTTGCTAAAAACCTTCCTTGCCTGAGGCCTATTTTTGTTGGCAAGTTTGGTGTCTCTGCCTTGGAAGGTTCCTCTGTTTCTGGCAGTCGTTCGATGACGGGTCCTCCTTTATATAATAGATTGTCCTCCCAACCCTGGTATATACCTGTGAAACGTGGACTGTCTACAGACGTCATAGACAACTCCTGGAACAATTCCATCGGCGCTGCCTCCGAGAAATCCTGTCTTGGGAAGACAGGTGGACAAATGTCAGTGTGCTGGAAGGAGCAAAGGAGCAAAAAATTGAAACTAAATCCAGACAAGACAGAGGTCCTCCTGGTCAGTCGTAAGGCCAAACAGGGCATAGAGTTACAGCCTGCGCTTGACGGGGTCACCCTCCCCCTGAAGGCGCAGGTTCGCAGTCTGGGAGTGATCCTGGACTCATCACTGAGCCTGGAGACCCAGGTCTCGGCGGTGGCCAGGAGAGTTTTTGCAGAGTTAAAGCTTGTGCGCCAGCTGCGCCCGTACCTTGGGAAGTCTGACTTGGCCACGGTGGTCCACGTTCTGGTTACATCCTGTTTAGACTACTGCAACACTCTCTACGTGGGGTTGCCTCTAAAGACTGCTCGGAAGCTGCAATTAGTCCAACGTTCGGCAGTTCATCATTTTGGGACGATGAAAAAGTTCATCTCTTTTGCGGACTTTACTCACATGGCCCTGGACTTATTGGGATGTAATCCGATGTATCTGTCATTTGGACATTATATCTACTACTTGTGATGTCATGTGAACCTATTCCGTCTATGATGGGTATAGTTATATGCTTTTGGTCCTTTATGAATATTGTATTTTCCCCAGTGCCATAATTATTACATATATTTTTGATATTGAATATGGCCTTTGTGTAGTACTTGTGCGTGAAACCCTTGTGCCGGCAGGACCGGGGACAGCATGGATGAGCTACCTCTGTCAGCTCCAGCTCCCCATGCAGGGACATGAGAGAAGCCTCCTATTAGGATGGTAAAACGTCAAAACATCCGTGCGTCCCCCGAGCAACATCCTTGCAGGTGGCCAATTCTCTCACACCAGAAGCAACTTGCAGTTTCTCAAGTCATCAGTACGCTGATGACACCCAGCTCATTCTGAGGATGGACGCTGGGGTGGAATCTGTACCCGATAATTTCCATCTCTGCCTAGAAGCCGTAACTGGATGGCTGCGAGCCAGTAAGTTGAAGGTGAACCCGGCGAAGACGGAGATCTTGTGGCTGGGCCGCCCGGAGGGGTGGGGGTAGAGATCCAGTTGCCGACGTTTGACGGCGTGGCACTTCGCCCGCAGCCGTCAGTAAAGAGCTTGGGGGTCCGGCTGGACTCCCAGCTGTCTATGGAGACGCAGATTGCCTGCGCCTGCAAGACAGCGTTTTACCACCTGCGGCAGGCAAAACGTCTGGCTCCTTACCTCTCCCGCTGCGACCTGGCCACGGTGATCCAAACCACAGTCATCTCAAGGCTTGATTACTGTAATGCGCTGTACATTGGCCTACCTTTGTTGGCGATCCGGAAACTCAAGCTAGTGCAGAACGCAGGAGCGCCTGCTCTTAGGAGCCCCAAGAACCGCTCACGCAACTCCACTCCTGCGCGAGCTGCACTGGCTCCCAATTGAATTCCGGGTCACCTTCAAGGTGTTAGTTCTAACATTTGAGGCCTTATATGGTTTTATACAATCATTTCAGGGAATTCCACCACTTCGATGATTTCAAAGTGGTAATATTGGAACGAGTTGACCCAAAGCCACACAGTGATATTAAAATGCATTTACTTAAGAGGGAAAAATTCTGGATAATCAATTTAAATGCAGAATACCCGGGAGGACTCAATGACCGTTTATCAATTAGTGAGCTGTTAGTTTAATTACACCTGGGTTTCCATACGGAGTTATATTGATGCGTGTTTACACCTACCAGTGTTCGGTTACATCGCGTCGGTGGCTGCGCCCACACCAAAATGCTTAAGAATAATTAGATTGGTATGTATTTTTGATTTTTACTTCCAGCCAGATTGTAGTTCCATGTACGGGCATTGTATAATTATGAATGTTATGTATTGATTTGCCTCTTGTATATGTTATATTAACAGAAATCCGGACCTGTGAAACTCATATATAGCATTAAGTCTGGGGTCCCGATGAAGCCAGGATTGGCGAAACGGCTTGGACCATGACTGTCGACCCTTCTGAGAACCACGCCAGAATTTATTAACCCATTATGGATCTTTATATTACTATTAGAATTCGTGGCTTCTCAAGACTTTTGTTTGCTTTGAATCTTACGTCTAATATAGACAATTAACTCTGATACATATACGTTTGTTTCACAACGACGAATGCAGAATACTGCCTTTAATTTTGAAAATCGACTTTACAAGATAAATATTATTTTCAACCTCATATTGGACCCCTGCGTCTTCCTGTAAACCCGTCTACCTGACTTCACTTATATGGTTTGGGGCCAGTGTACCTGAGGGACCGGCTTACCCCTTATGTGCCCGGGAGATCACTGCGCTCAGAGGGGCTCAACTTATTGGAGGTGCCTGGTATCAAGACCTACAGGTTATCTAGTACGCGGCAGAGGGCGTTTACTGTGGCCACACCGACTCTGTGGAACTCCTTGCCTGAGGAGATTCGAGCCACAGGGGACCTGATGCCATTTCGCAGAGCCATTAAAACCTGGCTATTCAGGTAGGCATTCGGCTTTGGCAGGTGCCCGCCATAATCTGCACTCTGCCACGTCACCGCCATGCCATTACGCTGCATATGGTTGTTTTATTGGGAATGGGGTTAATTGGGGGTTTTATTGGTTTTATGATGTTTTGTATGTTTTATCTGATTTTATCCCTGTAAACCGCTCTGAGCTCCGGAGAGAGCGGTATATTAAACCGAATAAATAAATAAATAAGTCGCTCCTGATTTGGGGGAAAAAAACCCCACAACTAGAAATCAGGAGAAGCACATGACAGATGCCTTTTCTAACATTTTCTGAACTTAGCCAGAACCCTGTCTTATTCACCTATATTTTAGTTGCTTTTCCACTTACCTGTTGTCATTCCTTTTTGCATTTATTCTGAAACAGGAATGTGTTCCAGCAGCTCTCCTGCCTGAACTAATAAAAGAGTGGCATACTGAATTTTAATAGGACATTTATATGATACACCTGTCAGAACATCTGGATGCAGAGAGAGAGAGAGAGAGAGAGAGAGAGAGAGAGAGAGAGAGAGAGAGAGGGAACATGCTCCATCTCTTTCTCCATCTACAGTGAGGAGTCAGAAGCAGCACCTTAAGAAAAAGTCTGCCGTCCAGAAGAATAGCCCACGAGAATGCCATTTCCCTGCCCGGCTCGCTTGCCATCTGCTAGAATATGCATGGAAACCATTCAGAGGAAGTGCATTGCTTCATTTAATCAGAAAGGAAGGATTCGGCTTGGACGGTCTGCATGCGTGATGCACTGACACTTCCCAGCATGAATTTGAATGAGCAAATCGGAAAATAAATATACAGATGCACACCTATCCGGGGTGTCGATTTTCTCCATTTTGAATGGACTCTGATTCCGAGGAAAGGTGTGGCTGAAGATTAGCTGCTGTGAGTGCCTGTTTCGTTTGAGAGGCAGTGATTGGCAGTTGCAGGGCAGCCATTAGGGACCCATTGTTCTGGGACTGAGTGGTTGCTTCCTGCTTAACCTATTGGAGCCAGGGCTTGAGCTCAAGTGGCAGTTGGGTTCTAAGTGTTCTCCAGATGTAAGTGAACTTCTCCCCTAAATCAGTGTTTCCCAACCAGTGTGCTGTGAGCGATCATCAGGTGTGCCGTGGGAAATTGAAACCTCTAATACAGTGTTCCCCAACCAGTGTGCCCGGGGCACACTAGTGTGCCGTGAGCGATCATCAGGTGTGCCATGGGAAATTGGAACCTCCAGGAAGGGGGGGGGGGGAGAGTCTAGTGTGTTGAAGTATAAAAACCCCAAGAAACCTACCTCGATAAAGGCACAAAATTACAAACACCCCCCCCCTTGTCTACTTGGTCTCTCCCTCTCCATGCATTGGGAAGGCATGGTTCAATTCCATTGTTGCTGGATTTCAGAATGCTCTTTGATTGTGTGTTAACTATAAATCCCAGAAACTGCAACTCCCAATTCTCAAGCTCTATTTTCCTCAAACTCTTGTGTTCACATTTGGGCATATTGAGAATTCATGCCAAGTTTGGTTCTTATCCAACATTGTTTGAGTCCACAGTGCTCTCTGGATGTAGTTGAACTATAACTCCAAAACTCAAACTCTTATAGTATTTTCTCTTGGTTATGGGAGTTCTGTGTGAGAAGTTTGATTCCATTCCATCACTGGTGGAGTTCAGAATGCTCTTTGATTGCGGGTGAACTATAACTCCTAGCAACTACAACTCCTAAATGACGAAATTAGTTTTTTTGACTGATGGTCCCTCCTTGGGTCAGTATTAGCATGTTTTGTGGCCAAATTTGGCAGCAATTTGTCCAGTGGTTTCTGAGTTATGCTAATCCCACAAATAAACACACACACACACACACACACACACACATATATATATACACACACACAGTATATATATGTGTGTGTGTGTGTGTGTGTACACATACACACAGAGACAACAGGTTTCACCAAAGTATCAAAAGGTCATATAATTTCAAGTATATATGTACAGATTGCAAGGGCAAGCAATGTTTTCCCAGCCCCGCTTCATCCTTCTGTTGCCAGGGCTGTTAAAGTAACTAGCATTCAGCTGAAGAAAACAACAAGGAGGACAAGAGAATAGGATGAGTTGGGGATGTTGTTAACTGGTTCCATCACAGCAGGGTCACCATCAGCCCTAATTTGGGGAAGATACGTGGCACGGCACCTGTTTTGAGGCCCTTTTGCATCACACAACTGTAGAACCGTGATGTAACTTCCAACATTTCACAGATGAAAATAGTAACCAACCTCAAAGTGTGGCCAAGAGGACAACAGTTATGGATGAATGACTCTCCACATTGGTGGACATAGCAAATTCTCAAAGAGACCATTTCCTCTAAGGCATGGAAAACACGCCTATTCTACTTGTTAAATTGGAGTTAAAAGTTTATATCTGGCCTTGATAAAGACCCGGTTGGAGAAGGGTCGAAACGAGAGTTGTTGCCATCACATAGACATTACCTCGTTGGCCTCCTAATACTGAACGGCTTCAGTTGAATCTGAATTATTCGCAACTTCGCAAGTACTTCTTACTGAACCGCATCAGCACCTTGACTCCACTTTCACTTTGATCATTAACTCCTACAGGCGTTTGGACTCAGTTCCCGGGACCCCTACCCTTTCTCTTCAATCGCTGATTTTGTTTCATGTATTGACTGTTCTTATTGACCCGAAAGGGATAATCCGCCTCAAGGGTAGGAGCCCATCCCGGGCCAAGAATATGTTGTATATCACTGCTTAAATCTGTACATATATACTTGAAATTATATGACCTTTTGATACTTTGGTGAAACCTGTTGTCTCCGTGTGTATGTTGCATTTCTGCAACCCCTCCCCACTACTGTTTACCTATGTATATACACACACACTGTCACGATGCACGGACTTGACCGGCCCCTTAATCACACACACAGAGACGGACTGAAGGCTAACTACTTTATTGAATATAAAAACAGTTCAAAAGGTAATGTCCAATAGAATATAAAAGCAATCCAAAAAGCTTGAAGTAACAATGTCCAAGGTAACGTGGCAAATAGGCCAAAAGCTTAGCAAGGCTCCGCAAGACTATGCGGATCAGGAAACAAGGCAAGGCTCCGCTCAACCAGGCAGATCAGGAACAAGGCAAGGCAAGGCAAGGCAAGGCTTGATGACCACTGGCTAGCTTAGCCTCGTGGTCCCACTCCGCTTCACGCCTATTCAGATGAGACGTGGCCGGAGCACTGAGGATTCGTTCCCACGGATCCTATACTTAACCCTACTGTTCTGTCAGGAAAAACTTACACTTGTTATGTTCGGGTCATTTTTGACCCGGATGTTATTTTGAGCCACTGAAAAGTTCTTTTTGAATACTTGTTGCATTATTATACTTTGTGTGATCATAGTTAACAACATCAACAACAACTTCAGGTAACTATTAGTACAACTAACTTAAAACTAAAATAAATTTTAACAGTATAAAAGCATTTTGAAAAATAATAATAAAAAATAATCAGAAAAAATTAAAAATAATCAGTTTTCCCCCCAAAAGGTTTCTGCTAATCTATTTATTCAAAGGCAAAGAAAGAAAAGTCACTCTGAATAACCAGAAACTACTCAGCAATCTTCAACAGCTTAGCAATTTCTGACTGAGGAAATGGGAGAGGCTAGTATTGTGTTACGGTTTTGCATAACAAAGGTACTATTCTGAGGGCATGGAGGAGTTACACAAGTAGATAACTTGATAAACAATAGTAGATGCAATAAGTAGTCTCAAAATAAACTAAAAATCCTTTGTTTTACTCCAAATATGGTATTAGATTAGTATAAAAGGCTACCGGGTCATTTTTGACCCGAACATAACAAGTGTATAAAAAACTGTATCTCAAAAAGTAAAGCACCGAAACAAAAATTTTTAGTACCCTTAGTATAAACCCCGTAAATTAGGAAAAGTCAAGGAACCACAAGTTCCAAAATCAAAAAATGAATAAATAAACAAATATCAATTTCCACAACGGGTCATATTTGACCCTAACATAACAGCAGGGTTAATCTTTCGGCCGAGGTCCCCGACGCTCTAGGCTTCTTCGTCTCCAATCCCTGCTGACGGACCTCGGCGGTCTAGGGCCCTTGACCCCCCCCTCCTACTAGACTCGATGTTCTGTCTCCTATCAAAGGTTCGACCTTGTCTCTCAGCAGCTGTGTTGCTATCTCCCGAGAGCTTTCCTCCCTGGAAACTTCCCAGCCGCTTTCTTCCATGTTTTCACTTTCGGGCTCCTGAGAATCTCTCCCACCCGGGTGCTCATAGCTGCCAGAATCGCTGTCTTCCATCTGCACCTGGTTATCTATGTCTTCGCTAGGGCCAAACAACATTTCTTCCCATGCCAAGCTCTCTGTGGGCGAAGGAGGCCCATCAGGGGAAAGCTGCCCTTCGCCCCAGTCATCTAGCTCATCCTCTGAATCTAGTTCTGGTACTGCTGGCTCTAATGCTAATGGGACCCCAGGTCCTGACCCCTGCCCTCCAGGCACAAACGAGAACTGCTGTGCTACACACACACACACACACACACACACATATATATACACATACAGAGAAGGAGAGAGAGAGAGAGAGAGAGCACAACAGCGTGTGTGTCTTTCTGCCATTCCTGCCATGATATCTATGTTGTGTTCATCGAAACAGGCCCAGGTTTCACACTGAGTGTATAAATACATTTAAAAACATATTAACTATAGGTATGACTGTGTTAGAGTGTCATCTTGTGTCATTTTGGTTGGTGGTGTGCCCCAGGATTTGGTCAATGTAAAAAATGTGCCGCACCTCAAAAAAGGTTGAAAAACACTGATCTAGAAACACACATTCGATTCTAATTTGACTCACTTTCCCATAATCTTCAATAAGGCTAGTAAATGACCATGAGAAAGAATATTTGAATAATTGTGAGTGTGTGTGTGTGTGGGGGGGAATCCAGTAAACACATTTTTTGGTTGTTTAAAAATCCTGACAAGAATTATGTATAATAGTCAGAGTTTGGAACTGATTCTGTGCAAAAATTGCATGTGATTTGTTTACGGAGAAAAAGAATTTTCTGTGCCGAAAACATTTTCTGCATTAAAAATAATATTCTAACGCAGAATGATGAATTTCTACAGAGAATTGTCATAATGAAAATGAGCCTATTCGATCCTGCAAAGTATGAGATTTGCATAAAACTACAGGAACACAAATTTCTCCCGCATGTTAGAGCCAGCATTTCAATAGTGCTTGGAAACAACTCCTACTAAAGGAATTAATCGAATCAGGCCTATCTATTATGCAAAACATAAAGGAATTTTTTTGGTCGAATACGACTAGATTCTAGAACTCCATCCTCACATTCCAAGTACCCGAAGATGTCGCTTGCACTATTTATGAACTTGGATCCATTTCCCTTGCAAGTTTATAAAAAGCACCGAGCACTCCATTCACAGCACAGATTTTCTGAAAATTGTAGTAATTATGATTTCTGGAACACAGCCTGGATGAAGGCAAAACAGGCTAAATCAGCATTTGCCGTTGCCAGGCCCAGAAATTAACTGGAAGGCTGCACAAGCACTTCTCGTTATGTTAAATACGTGGGATTTGCCATGGGTCTTTTATTAGGCAGCATCAGCAGGCTGCCTTTTCCCTTCTAAGTTCTCACAAATAGGTGATAACTATCCCTCCGTAGCAGGCACATCATTTACCTGAAGGATACACAGACCTTTACAGTAGCATCTGATTCAAGTTTCCATAATCCTCAAATTTGCTACCTAAACAACAAGCCTTTTTTTGGTGGGGGAGTTGGATCATAGAATCATAGAGTTGGAAGAGACCTCACGGGCCATCCAGTCCAACCCCATTCTGCCAAGAAGCAGGGAAATGGCTTTCAAAGCACCCCTGGCAGCAGGGGCGGTCCGACGTATATGTGAAGGAAGCGGCTGCGTGGGGCGCCATCTTGGAAGGGCTGGGAAGGGGCGAATTCCCCCGGGCGCCGGCACCAGACAGCGTCCTGGCCCTGCCGCAAGCCCCGCTGCAAGAGGAAGCCCACCACCGAGCGCATTGGGAGGCTCCGGCTCACCCCTCCCCGCCGCCGCCGCCTCCTCGGGCCCTTCGCCTTTCTCTTGCCTGCCTGCCTTCCTCCCTCGATCCCCCCTCGATCCCCCCTCCCTCCCATCTCTCTCTCTCATACACTTCAGCCAGGCGTCAGGAGGCAGGGCAGAGGCACGGGGCAAACACTCCGTGGCTTCCTGGTCCCTTCCAGGCCCCGCCCCCGGCTCGGCTTCCGCCCTCAGGTTGGGTGAGCAGCAGGCGTATCCAAGCAACTGCTGCTCACCCAACCCGAGGGTGGAACCCGAGCCGGGGGCGGGGCCTGGAAGGGACCAGGAAGCCACGGAGTGTTTGCCCCGTGCCTCTGCCCTGCCTCCTGACACCTGGCTGAAGAGAGAGAGAGAGAGAGAGAGAGAGATGGGAGGGGGATCGAGGGGGGGAGGAAAAGGAAGGAGAGAAGGACAGAATGGAAGAGGAAGGAAGGAACGAAGAGGGAGGGAGGAAAAGGGACAATGGATGAGAGAAGGAGGGAGTGAAGGAGAGAAGGAAGTATCACAGGAAGAAAGAAGAGAAAGTACACAGGACAGAAAAAGGAAAGAAAAGGTAATAAAGGAAGGACAACCTGGTGAGGGAAGGAGAAAAAGGAAGGAAGGGAAGAGAGGGAGGCCCCCTATCTCTCCCGGAACGATCTGGCCACGGTGATCCAAGCCACGGTCATCTCAAGGCTGGATTACTGCAACGCGCTCTACGTTGGCCTTCCTCTGTCGGTGACCCGGAAGCTCAGGCTAGTGCAGAACACTGCCGCCCGGCTCCTGTCTGGCACGCCAGCTGGCGCCCACATAACACCTGTTTTGCAGGATCTGCACTGGCTGCCAATTGAGCACCGGATCACCTTCAAAGTGTTGGTCCTCACCTCTAAGGCCTTACACGGCCTGGGGCCAGCGTATTTGAGGGACCGTCTCACCCCATATTGCCCTCCGAGATCACTTCGGTCTGAGGACTCCAATCTCCTGGAGATACCTTCAGCTAAACTCGCAAGGCTGACTGCTACCCGCCGGAGGGCGTTCTCTGTCATAGCACCTACGCTGTGGAAGGCCCTCCCGGCCGGAACTTGGGCTATGAAGGACTTGCTCCCGTTTAGACGGGCTTGTAAAACCTACCTGTTTAAGCAGGCCTTTGGTGAGTAAGTCCTGCCCATGCCCCGCCATCTATTCGTTCTTCTGAGGATGATGTGCTGTTCATTGTTTTAACTGTGCTATTAATTGCTATACTGCTGTTGTTTTTAAATGTTTTTAACTGTTTATTGCCTGTACTTTTTACTGTGCCCTTCGGCTCCTGTAAGCCGCCGCGAGCCTCGGGGAGTCGGCGGCATAGAAGCCCGAATAATAAATAAATAAATAAATAAATAAAAATAAATAAAGGGGAGGACTGATTGAGAAAAGGAATGAATTGGAGGAAGGAGGGAAAGGAAAGACAGAAGGAAGGAGGAAACACACACATACCCACACACATATACACATGCACAAAAATATACAAATATACACATACACACATACATACACACATCTGTACTTACACACATCTACACATATACATGCATATACATATACAAACACATGTATACGTAAGTACACATACACGCATATACATATACACATATACATAAACAAACACACATATATACACACATATGTACACATACACACAAATACACACACACACACACACACACATATACATACATACATACACACAGAGGCAGTCCCCAAGTTACAAACATCCCACTAAGAAGCAACTCATACTTCAGAACACAGCAGAATTCAACAGCTTTTAGGGGTTGCAACACATGTGATTGTGCTGCAGCTAGGGTCAGCTAGTAATATATATAAATAAGTGTATCTGGAAGAGTCAGCACTGTTTTATTGCCAGATTATTGAAAGCCCATCAGGCTGAAATCAATAGTATATCTCTGCCAATATATATGAATATATGTGAGGCCACTTCAATATCTTGAAGAGTCCTCTGGTCGGTCCAACAAGTTTTATTAAAGGATCAGCACTTTTAAAGTCACAGCACCTTCCCTTCACCCACACCACACTTATATACTAACACCCCTCCCCTCCCTTCACCAGCAATGTCAGGGGAGTTGCATCATATCCTTCTGACTCAGCAGAACCCCGGGAGATTACATCATGAGATGGTTTTGGCCTACAACTCCCAGAAATCCTAACAGCTGGTACATTGGCTGGGATTTCTGGGAGTTGTAGGCCAAAACTTGAATAAATCACACTGAATTCTAGATGGGACTCTCCAAATAGGAAGGAGGGAGGGAGGGAGGGAGGGGGTATTCTATTCTGGGCCGCAGCAAGAAAAGGTGGGGGAGCCACCCCCCTCGCGCCTCGCTGCCTCTCTCTCACCCGATCCTGAAGGAGCGAGGGCCCAAGTTTGCCCAGGCTGAGAGGAAAGGAAGAGGCCCGAGGCTGTGAGGAATGGTGGGAGTTGAAGTCCAAAACACCTGGAGGGCTGAAGTTGGCCCCTCATGAAGCCTCTTCAAGGCTTTAGATCCTGGCAGGCAGAAGGGGCAGGGAGAGCCGTCCACTCCTCCTGCCCTGCCAGGATCTAAAGCATCAAAGAGTATTGGGGTGGGTATAAGAAGAGGTAAAATGGGTATAAGAAGAGGTAAAATTCAAACCGAAGTACTCTGACTGTGGTCCCTCCTCAAACTGCAAAACTGCAAACTGCAAAAGGCTCTTCTCTCTGAGCCCGGGAAAAGGCAAATCCCCGGGCACAGCGTTTGCTGCCTGGGTGCACACACATACATATTCTTTGGGGGGATTTGCTGCAGAATCCCGGGCTCATAGAGAAGATTCTGCAGCAAATCCCCCCCAAGAATATGTATGTGTAAACACCGCTGTGCCCGAGGTTTTGGCTTTCCCGGGCTCATAGAGAAGAGCCTTTTTGCAGTTTGCACCGCTTCAGGAGGGACCAGAGACAGAATACTTCGTTTTGAATTTCACCTCTTCTTATACCCATTGTTATTACTGCTGTATTATTGCATGTGCATGGAATGTAGGTATATGACCAGTTGGATTACTTATAATATTAGGCACTTACAGTAGCATTCATTCTATGATACATTAGGTTGGTTTCTCACCCCAATACTCTTTGATGCCTTAGATCTGGCAGCCAGGAGAGGCAGGGAAGCCTGGAAAAAATGTAAACAGAAAGGTTTCCTCAGAAGTAAATCCACAAAGGAGGGCCCATCATCCAAAGTGCCCTCCTATGCAGCTTTACTTCTGAGTAAACATCTCTGTTTACATTTTTAAAAAGAAGGAGCGAGTTTAGGGCTTGCCTTGCCATAATGCTTATTGGCAAGGGAGGCGGGAGGGTGGTGAGAGAGAAGGAAGGTGCCCCCTTACGACCTAATAATGACACTTAAGAAAATCCTGGCCCGAAGTTCTATAAAGAAAGTCCACTTCCTGGTTGGCGTTCCAGGTGCGGAAATACTCGAAAGTAGCATTTCTTACGAATTTCTTACGAATCATTTCATTTCCATAACTTTTTTCTCATGCCTAATATATATATATATATAATTAATGTGCCTTTCAGATCTCATATAGCCATACTAATTGCATATTTCATTAATTTATTTATTCATTAATTCGGCTTAATATACCGCTCTCTCCGGAGCTCAGAGCGGTTTACAGCAGCGAAATCAGATAAAACATATAAAACACTATATAGGGGATGAGCAGCCATAGATCATTGAACAATAAATATTTGGTACACTATTAATTGTTTAAACACAACAGACAACATATTGAATGTATCTGTTTCATGTATGCTTAATAGCAATGTACTAATGAGCTACTATGACCTGTAATCCAATCTTGTGTATGGTATAGTAATAAACACACATAGGACTAAGTAGTAAATGCAAATGCAAAGTGTATTCAAGTGGGGCTATTAGCCTATAAAGCATATATAACCAGCACATATATCAAAATGTCATAAGAATAATTATAAATATACAACAGACCAAGTTGCTATCAACATAAATACCTCGGAGACGCATATAGGATGGGTGTGCACGATGGGGAACAGGTAAGTATCCGGTAAGTAGTTCATATAGTCCAACTCGCAAGATGATATGAAGCGTCCAATGCGTAAGTTCGACAATGTCTAGTGGTACACCTGACCCTCTAGAAATCTAGGGGGAAGGGGGTGCACGACAGGGAACGGATGAGTAGCAGAAGAGCGGTCCAATGGTAAGTATATCTGTAGAACGTAAGAGTTCCCAAAAGCACACACAATCACCAAAAATTGTAATCCAAATGCTCCCGTTGGAGCTAGATAGCAAACCAGGCTGTACTGCTGTAGAGTGGCTTGTAGCCCAGAGATGGCAAGTGCAGGAACGCCAAGGGCCGCAACGGTTGAGCTGCAGGGCCCGATCCGCTTCGCCTCGGGCTTTCTCAAGTGGCAACAATCATAAGCATAATGCTCAGCGTCACAGGAAGCAATTTCAAATCAAAGTAGACTCACACATAGTAAGTCCTGTGGACCCAAAGGTATAGTAATATCACACACTTTGCAAAATGAACTAAGATTATTATATTTGATAGATAGGACTGCATAGTGTTTATGTATAAATGTGAAATACACATGATAAAACGAACTAAAATAGTGTGACTTTTTGAAATATAGGATTGCATATTGTTGTTTTTCTATATTATATTATAATGCCAATATATTGTAATTATATCATAATGTAGTATAATATAATTATGATATAATATAGTATGAGCATGGTATAATATATTGTATATACCAGGGCTGTCCAACTGGTGCCCCCTGGGCCGTATACGCCCCCCCAGCCCCGTCCCCACGGCCCCCTACCCTCCTGCAAGATATCTGCCTTTTAAGATTAAAAAAAAAAAAAAATTAAATATTTTTTGGAATATTTTTTGGAATATTTTTGAATATTTTTTATTTATCTTTTTCAAGGGGGGTGAGGGGCGGGGCAGGGAGGAGGAGCCGGCTCTCTTCCTCCTCCTACTTCCCTCCCTCCCTCCCCCCTCTCCCTCCCTCCATCTTTCTCTTTTTCCCCCTTTCATTCCTTCCCTTCCACCACCTGAAGGAAAGAGGGACGGAGAGAGTGCACGAGAGAGAGGGGTGGCCAGAGCGAAAGGGGCGGGGCCGAGTTCAGAGCACGGGGGCTCATCCATTCCCTTTCCGGCTTTTTCCTCTCTTGAGGCTTCGTGCCAAGTTTGGTCCTGATCCATCATTATTTGAGTCCACAGTGCTCTCTGGATGGAGGAGAACTACAACTCCCAAACTCAAGGTTCAGTACTTTCTGTTGCTCTCATGAGAGTTTAGGTTTGATTCAACATGGCTGAGGAATGCTTTGATTGTGTTTTCCCCTTATGGCAGAAGGAGGTAGGACTGGATGGCCCTTGGAGGTCTCCTATTCTAGGAACCCATTGTAATTATTATTATTATTATTATTATTATTATTATTATCAGAGGCTGAATGGCCATCTGTGAGGAATGCTTTGATTGTGTTTTCCCCTTATGGCAGAAGGCGATTGGACTGGATGGCCCTGGATGGCCCTTGGAGGCCTCCTACTCCAGGAACCTGTTGTTGTTATTATTATTATTATTATTATTATTATTATTATTATTAGCAGAGGCAGAATGAATATTATGCCTTATCATTCAGGGTTATAGGCCTGTGTGGAAGGGCCCTGGCTTCTTATTTGCCTTCCTTTCCACATCTGAATAAAATCCCATGTTATTTGCTTTAAACCAGATTATATGAGTGTGACTCCGATAATCCAGTTCAAAGCAGGTATTCTGGGTTATATGGCTGTGTGGAAGGGCCCTGAATCCACACTGCAATATAATCCAGTTCAAAGCAGGTTTTGTGGGGTTTCCTGCCTGGATATTCTGCGTTATATGGCTGTGTGAAGGGCCCTGAGTCCACACTGCAATATAATCCAGTTCAAAGCAGGGACTGGGACTTGAGACTGGGATTTTGGTGTTCATCTCTATCTCCAAGTCAAAGCCCCGGTGTCCTCCACAGACACCTCCAAGGCGGGAGAGGGCGGGCCGGGGCGGGCGGGGGCAGGGGTGGAGCCAGGGGCGGAGCCTGGGCAGAGCCGGGGAGGGGGCGGGGCAGGGGCGGAGGCCGACCCTTCGGCCCCCCAGGGCATCAGTACCTGGAATTCCGGCCACAGGTCCGGTAGAAGTTGGACAGCCCTGGTATATACATTGATACAATATAATACTACTAATGG
Organism: Anolis apletophallus; assembly: GCA_030556195.1. NCBI lineage: Eukaryota > Metazoa > Chordata > Lepidosauria > Squamata > Anolidae > Anolis > Anolis apletophallus. Next base: position 48,955,062 of record JARBWK010000013.1, read on the forward strand.
TATTGTGATATTATAATTGTATATTTGTTTTACATGGGGCGGGGTGTGCCAAAATAATGTTGGGGGGCAAAATACTGTTCGCTACCATTTAAAATTGCCTTAGACCGCCCCTGCCTGACAGATGGACATCCAGCCTCTGTTTAAAAGCTTCCAAAGAAGGAGCCTCCACCACACTCCGGGGCAGAGTTCCACTGCTGAATGACTCTTGGTCAGTCAGGAAGTTCTTCCTAATGCTTATTTATTTATTATTCCGATTTGTATACTGCCACTCCCAAAGCTCGGAGCAAAACAACCAGAGACAATGTACATAAAACACAATTAAAACAACAGAACCCCAATTATTCAAAAGGATCCGAATGCTTGCCGGAAAAGCCATGTTTTACACGCCCTCCGGAAGGAAGGTAAACTTTGGATAGCTCGTGTTTCTACCGGCAAAGCATTCCACAAGTATGGTGCCACAATTGTGAAGGCTCTGCCTGGTGGCAGGCCGACGGAAAGGTCCGGATATTAGGGACTTCAAGCAGATTTTGGTCTTCCGACCGAAGTGATCTCTAGGGTTGATAGGGGTAAGGCGGGCCCTCAGGTATGCCAGCCCTGGACCATATAAGGCCTTGAAGGTTAAAACCAGCACTTTGAAAGTAATCCGTGCTCAATCGGGTGCTCAATCGGTAGCCAAGCGGCAGCAATCATAAGCATAATGCTCAGCGTCACAGGAAGCATTATGGGAGTAATGCGACATCTCTAAAACCCCGGCAAGAAGTCAAGCAGTAGCATTTTGCACTAGCTTAAGGTAGGCCAATGTAGACGGTGTTACAGTAGTCCAGTCGTGAGATGACCATCGCCTGGATCACCGTAGCCAGGTCATCCCTAGATAGATAAGGAGCCTGACGCAGGTGGAAAAAAATGCAGATCTGCTCAACGCAGAGGCCTGAGCCTCCATTGTCAACAGAGGGTCTAACACAGGGTGGGCCATTACCGCCCCGGTGTTTTGGACTTCAACTCCCAGAAATCCGAGCCAGTTTACCAGCTGTTATGATTTCTGGGAGTTGAAATTCAAAACACCTGAGGGCCAGTACTGCTCACCCCTGGTCTAACAGGACCCCAGGGCTCTTTACCAAAGACGAAGGGCATAATGCCTCGCCATCCAGAGTAGGCAACTGGATCTCCTCACCGCCCGGGCGACCCAGCCATAGGATCTCCGTCTTCGCTGGATTCACCCTCAACCTGCTGGCACGCAACCATCCAGTAATGGCCTCAAGGCACTGATGGAAATTATCGGTACGGAGTCCGGCCGGCCCTCTATCCTCAGAATGAGCTGAGTGTCATCAGCGTACTGATGGCACTCAAGCCCAAAGCTTTGCACCAGTCGGCAGGCCCGGATCAGGCCCTTTTGGTGCCCTAGGCTTCACCCCGCCCCCGGCTCCTCCCCGCTCCGCCCCCGCCCTGCCCCTGTCCCCGCCCCACCTCCTCGTTGCCTCCTCCCTCCCTCCTAAAGCCACTATGCCGGCCTGAGAAGCGGCCGAAATCATGGCTTTAGGAGGGAGGGAGGAGCCGGGGGGGCCCGCATCAGCTCCGGGGTGGGGCTTTTCTTCCTCCTCCTCGTGCTGGTAAGGAGGCAGGGGCAGAGCCGAGGGTGGGGGCAGAACCAAGAGGAGCAGAGCAAAAGAGGGCGGTGGATGGCGCTACGCCACCAAGACGCAATCGCTTTTTAAAAAAATTGTTTTGCATTTTTTTTGAATTTTTTAAAAAACTCTTTTGGGGGGGTCCGGACCTGCTGCCCCCCCCCAAAGGTGCCGCCCTAGGCCTAGGGTGGCCGTATGGGTAATCTGGGCCTGCCAGTCAGGCAAGTGGTCGATATAGATGTTAAATAACAAAGGGGAAAGAATGCCCCCTCGAGGCACCCCCGCATGTGTAAAGGGGGACCTCTCGGAGACCACACCTCCCCTCTCCACATACAGTCCCCAATTTTGGAGAAAAGAGGACACCCATTTAAGGGCACCCATTTAAT